>JARHVA010005588.1:852500-1157181 GCA_037957365.1 Torreya grandis | reverse complement strand
ACCCTAGGCTAGGGTTTGAATACTAGGACTAAGGTTTTAATGAAATTATTTTTAAAATTAATTAAATGTGAATTTATTATTTAAACTATGCATGAAAAAATTTAAAATTATTTAAAAAATTAGCAAGGAATTTACCTTAGGGTTTTTAGAGTTTTTATGTGCAAACGAAGTAAGTCAGGTTCACCAAATGATTTAACTTTTTTGGGGAATATTGGAGTCTTATTCCTAATGTAGTTAAGTTTAAGGAATAAATAAATTAGTAAATAATATTGAAATAATCATATTAATTTTTTATAATTTATTTTACTTTCGTATCTTTTTAAAAATATTAATGAAATAGGAAAAATACAACTTAGCTTAAAATTGGATTGAGACAACTGAGACAAAGGCTAAACTGGTGATACACGATTGGGATAGTGTAGTGAATTAGGATATAGATATTGTTTGATGAAAGGATAGGAGCACCAAAAATAAGACACTTTAGGGTTTGGTAATATAGTCCAAGTCTTATCACTATTGTCTAAACTAGTCATGGAGATCTAAGTTTTTTGGGTTTTGTTCACTGTCCCTATGTGAGGATGCCTATGAATTTTTAGATCCTGAATGTCGATGGAGATCCTTATATATCTGATTTGATATTGAACTCTAGACCTTCATTGTGCTTGAATAAAACTTAAGAAAGAGTGGGGGGGGGGGGTTAGTGTAAGATACACTAAATGTGTATCCACACCCCTTGTGTGGGCACGCTACCCACATATCAATACTTCGAAGAGGGATCAATCCATATGTAGTTCACTCACTTGATGTGATTTATTCAATAGTGTTATGAAGATGTAAAAAATTCCAAACTGAGATTGCTTGAGGTGGCTAAGGACTAGTTTGAGGGTTTAAATATGCTGCTAGCTGTATTGGATGGCTATATGAAAAGAATAGAAAAATTAGCCTTAATGGTTTTGCTTGTATTCTTTCTTATTTTTTAAATATTTACCAAAAAACTTATAAATAAACTTTGAATGGGATTTTATAGATATATATTGGTCATGGGTTAAATGTATTTGTACTAGGCTAACATAATGAATAAGAGGAATCAGAAGGAAATGGTCATCTGGGCTCAAAATTTGATTAAATAGTAGTGCTAGAAATGGGACACCCTAGGGTATATAGTGTTATAGTCTAACCCAAATGCTCCTATTATCTAGGATTAAGACCTAGGGGGATGGATTATCATGGGAAAATCGGACTGGTTGAGATGGAACAGGTCTTGAAAGTCTATGGATAACTAGAATAAGCAAAAAGGTGTCTAGAAGGGTCATGAGAGCACACTAGAGGGATTTATGGGTTGGATGTCACAAACCACACTCAAGATACCAATTTTTATAATTTATATGACTATACTCAACTATGATTCATCATATTCTATAAATTATATCTATGTAATCCTAGACACTACCATAAAAATAAGGACACTAACATCAATACTTATGTCTGAAAATTGACACTTATGTCCTATAAGGAATGAATATCCTTTTCTATAAATTACACTTGTGCCTATTAGGGTGCATTATCACCTTGCATATTTTCAATTGGGATCATGTGTGTGTATTCCAAATATTATTATTTTGATCAAAATCTTAAGTCCTCTAACATAGGTATATCACCTTGCAAAATGTGGGTTTGTAGACTCAAGTGAATTTGAGTTGACCTCAAAGACGTCTCTATCAATGATCTCTACCTACATAAGCATATATTTTATGGGGGCCTTAGATTGATGTAGTTCTTCCCTTATGTGGACTTGTGTAGAAATAATGGTGTAATATGTTATTATTAGAAATTTATATGTTCACATTATTAATAGTTTATAGTTAAACATACATATTATTAGTTTAAAAATATCGCATTTATAACTTTATATTATTTGGAGGTTATTTAGTGAGTTTTTTTGGGGTATGAATATCCCCAATTATAGGATACACATATCCTATATATTTTTAATGGTGTTAGAAAGAGTTTTAATATAGATAAATACATTATTTGATTAAATTTTTGTGTTTGGTCTTCAGATTTATGAATGG
This sequence comes from Torreya grandis, assembly GCA_037957365.1. Classification (NCBI taxonomy): domain Eukaryota; kingdom Viridiplantae; phylum Streptophyta; class Pinopsida; order Cupressales; family Taxaceae; genus Torreya; species Torreya grandis. Next base: position 1,155,109 of record JARHVA010005588.1, on the reverse strand, counting down.
TCTCTAATTAAAATTGATATCTGGTATCAGAGCAAGATTATAATAGGTCAAAGACAAAGTTTCAATAAGAGTCCTTTGAAAATATATGTACCTTACTATTTTGAACATCTTATCTATAATGCATCAACTTAGATAAATCAGAATGTATTTAATATCTATTTATTTTCTACAATAATTTTGAACATAGATCCTTATGGTGAGTTATCAAATTATGTGCATTACCTATTAGGTAGTAAATGAGCAAGTAATATTCAAAGAACTAGGCAAGTGATAAGCAACACATAAAAGCAATGATTATATTATTGACAACTATCAAACTCATTTGCATTATTATCTTATTCCTTGCTTGGTGTGTTTCACATCAACATCAACCTGTTCATCGTTTCATTCAAATCTCTTCTAATATAACATGTTTGAAAATAACTCAATTCATATACAATAGTGGATCTCAGCTCGATCGAAAAAAAGTGTATCTTTATTTGGTTATAGACTCCTCATCACTATTTTTAGATATTTTCAAAGGCACAAACACACTCCCAAAACCACCTTTGATCTACTCTTAAAAGTGGTTTGGTGTAAATTGTGAATGATTTTGTCTTTAAATATCCATTAAATATTTGCATGAGATAATCACTCCTATAAGCTCTTCAAATTTCTATTATTGGTATCTCTACTTGCATCTCATTTAGATCATAGTTTCAAAATTATTTTACATTTCTCAACCTATTGGAACTGTCCTTCGTTAAAACTTAGGAAGGATCGATTTAGATTAGATATAAACTCATGCATTTTGAAATGTAGTCCACATCACAATAAGACTTCAAGATCTCCTATGGTAGAATCCAAAAATTCCTTTAATATTGAAGATCATTTGGTTAGTTATTTTTTATGTTTAGTCATAAAATTGAGTTGTCTAATTCTTTATCAAAGCATTACCAACCATGGTCTAAATTTTTTTTTAAAAAACTAAGAAGGGGGTAAAAATTTATTAATCACAGAAGAAAATAACAATTACAAGATAATCTCTTGATTCACCAAATGAACCAATTTTTGATGCAAATCGTTCGGAAGCATATCCAGGTTAGTAATGTTCCAAACAGGGCCATTCTCCGAGGCCCACTTGGCAAGGGAGTCCGCAACATTGTTCCATTCACGGGGAATGTGATGGAAAGAAATATAATTGAAGTAAGTGCTGTAATGTTTAATTTGCTGAACAATAGAATTTAAAAGCCAATTTTCTTTACCAAAATTATGATTGTTGAGTAAATTGATGATCACTTGCGAATCCAATTCACAGACAACATTGAGATAATCGCGTTCGCAGCAGGATTTCACGGCCTCCAGCATGGCCATGGCTTCCATCAAATTATTTGTGTGGTTGCCTTCATACTTCCAGAAGAGAAATTGGATGTTTCCATTGCAGTCTCTCACAATTTCGCCTATCCCTGCCTCTCTTGGGTTACCTCGGGAGGAGCCGTCAACAGTCACTTTTAAAACGCCAGGCATGGGAGGAGCCCAACTATCATTCCTGTTGATAGGGCGCAGCTGCATTAAACCTTCACGTTGCCTAGTACTGTTGCTGGACGACACACAGTCTGTGATCAAATCTAGCCCGAGCCTTCTATAAAGCTTGGCGTCTCTAGGATCCCACTCATTCCTAGCCACGGTCCTGATCATTAACGTTTCCTGTAGAGCTGCGGTAATATGGGTCCACAAAAGCCTTAACTCCAGCTGCGCTCCCTTGAAGACACGTTTATTCCTTTCAAGCCACAAATTCCATAGAATAAAGATAGGTCTGACAGCCCAGGCAAGTTGTAATAGGGAATTCCTTGTTAGAGCTAATCCCAGTCTATCCCAAAATTTTGTTAAAGATGAGACATGCTAGCAAGGAAGTTCCCAAGCATTCCACCATAGATGCTATACCTGTTTAGAAAACAAGCATTGGAAAAAGAGATGAGCAGCAGTTTCCTCTCCATTATGACACAAGACACATATTGAAGGCCCCTGAAATCCCCATCTACAAAGATTATCCCAGGTAAGGCATCTATTGTGTGTGAGCACCCAAAGAAAGAAATTACATTTGGCCCAAGATATCCGATTCCAAATTCTCTTTCCCTAAAGGAACTGACCTCCTTCAACAATTTGTTTAGATAAAGTCTTGTAACCAAAAGCAACAGAATACTGTCCAGAGGCGTCACCCCCTAGGCGAGCTCGTCTTGTCCTAGCAGAGTGCTGCATCCTTTGGCTTCAAGGATTTGGGATAATTCACGCTTCTCCTCATCCAAACCCTCCTACGGCCAGATAGAGGAAGCTTTCAATTTGAATCCAATGGTTCTCCCCTGGCTAAAAGCTTCTTTGTAATGGATCACCTTGTTCTAACCAGCAGAAAGGAAAGAATCCATAAGCGACTGCAAATGCGGATGTGAATGAAGAAGTGGGGGCGCCCCATCCCATGAGTCTTCCCAGAACAATGCTTCTGAACCACTATTGCAAATCTAGAAGAGGTCTTGTTTGACCTGCTGAGCACGAAGCTTAAGTGTGTGCCATATCATCAATCCCCTGCCTTCCAGGGGGAGCTTGGGTATGTCATAGGGCGCAATGTCAGGAAAATATTTGGTAGTCAAAATTTGAGCCCATAAGGTCGACTGATTAGTGCACCATCTCCAGTAAAGCTTGGCCGCTAGAGCTTGACTGGCCAAAATGGCCGACCGCAAACCAAGGCCCCCTTCCTGTTTTGGTTTGCAAACTGTAGCCCAGCTGATAAGGCTCCATTTAGAGCTCTGCAGGTTACCGCTCCACAAAAACTTTCTAGAAAGAGCATCATACTCTTTGAGAAAATAAGTGGGAGCAGTTTGAATCATACTGCGGTATATAGGCAAAGCTTGAATGACAGATTGAAGAAGAATCACTCTACCTGCTGTGGAAAGCCATCTGTTTGTCCAATGGCCAACTTTTTGCTTTAGCTTGTCCAACACATTCTGTCAAAAAAGCTTGGGTTGTTTCCCAACCACAATGGGAATGCCTAAGTAGATCACTGGGAGAACCTAAATTCAGAACCACAATATAGTTGCTATTCTTCTCTGAATCAGATCAAGAGTGTTGAAGAAGAAGATTGATGACTTGTGATCATTAATCTTTTGTTCAGAAGCCTCTAGATAATTGTCCAGCATGCTTCGAAAAGCAACCACTTCCCGAACGTGAGCTTTACCTGCCAAAATAGTGTCATCAACAAATTGGAGATGAGTTAGGGGAGGAATCCCATTCCCCCATCGCCAGCCATATATAGCCTCCTAGGAGACTTGAAATTTTAGAAACCGTCCCAGCCCTTCGGCCATGAGAATGAATAGATATGGTGAGAGGGGGTCTCCCTACCGAAGGCCTCTAGAGGCACCAAAAAGCTCCGAAGGTGCACCATTGATGAGAACTGAATATGAAGGCGTGGTTACACAACTTAACACCCAGCTGATCCATTCTTGCTTGAAACCAAACGCCATAAGGATCTTGGTCAAAAATCTCCAGCTGGCCCTGTCATAAGCTTTGGCAAGATCAAGCTTAATGAACATAGCTCTCTCTTGGGAGGTGCTCATGGAATGAATAGCTTCTGAAGCTATCACCACTCCGTCCAAGATTTTTTTGCCTACTACATATCCTCCTTGTTCCTCTGAAATAAGGAGAGGGAGCAGTCCTTTCAATCTAAGAGCAATAAGTTTCGATATTATCTTGTAGACAACACTGCAGAGTGCAATGGGTCGACACAAATCAAGCCTATCTGCCTTCTCCATTTTTGGGATCAACACAAGAAAGGTAGAATTTAAAGCTTTTAGCATTTCTTTGCTTTGATGAGATTCCTAAATAACCTCTATCAAATCTGTCTTAATAATGTCCCAAAAATCTTGGAAGAACTCAGCTGGGAATCCATCAGGTCCAGGGGCTTTTCCACACTTAATGCTGAATACCACCTGCTCAACTTCAGTCATGGTAATTGGGCACAAAAGACAATTGTTCGTTCTTTCGTCCACTAATGAAAAAATACAAGATAAAATTATATTTTCAGCAGCTTCATCTGGGTATGGATCGCTGATAAAAAGTTTTGATAAATGCCGAACAGCTTCCCTGTGGATAGCTTGGGAAGAATTCAGCCGAGTGCCATCCTGAGTGACCAAGGTAGTGAATTTTTTTTTGTTGCGCCTAGCCTGGACAAAATTATGGAAAAAGGCTGTGTTTTTGTCTCCTTCCTAAAGCCAATCGATACGGGCCTTTTGTTTCCAATAAATCTCTTCTCGAAGCTCCCATTCTGATAAGGTATTTGCAGCTCTAGCTTCCTCCAAGTGTAGGGCCTCAGAAAGACCAGTGTCTCTAATTTGTCTTGTGATGGCGTCCAGCTAATTTTGAGCTTGCTTCTTCATACCTTGTAGATTTTCAAAGTAATTCTATTCCAAACCTGTAATTTTATTTTAACATACTATAATTTCTTGAGGAAAGAATACATTGTTGTTCCATAAGCCGGGGTTCCCTGTCTCCACCATTGTTTGACAAGATCATAAAGAGATGGGTCCCTAAGCTACATCAGTTGAAATTTGAAAGGAGCTTTTTTAGGACCCCCAATCAGCGCAATATCAAGTTTGATGGGCCAGTGATCGGATCCTCTCCAATCCAAAATTTCAGAAGTGAGCGAAAAGGCATTAGATTGCCAAAAACAAGAAACTAAAAATCTATCCAGATGCTCTGAAATGGAAGCATTACCTGATCTTCTATTGTTCCATGTGAATAGTCCATTTGAAGGTTTAATGTCCGAGAGGTGAAGCAATTCCACATTATGCCGAAGGCAGTCGGAAGAAGGGCCAAGATGACTCATACCACCTCTTTTCTCCTCCAAGTTCATGACAGCATTAAAATCACCAGCCACTATCCACAACAAAAATGGATGACATTTTCTGATATAGCAAATATGCTCCCAGAGTTGCAATTGACCAACAATGTCAACAAGTGCATAGACTATGGTAATCAGGGTTATTTCGCCAGTTTCCAATGAAAAAGCAACTACTGACAAAGCTGAAATGCTGGAGATCCAATGAAGAGGTGTAATTTTACTCGGATCCCATCCCATGGCTAATCCTCCTGAGGTACCTTGAGCTCCTATACATTGCCAATGGCCAATAGACCAGATATTAGGTGCACAAGCAAACAATGAGTCCACTGAAAGTTTAGTTTCCTGAATACAAACAATATCTGGGTAGTGATCCCAAACCAATCTATGCATAGCTTTTTGCCTAGGAGAGCTATGCAAACCCCTTGTGTTCCAAGAGAGGATAATCATTATTTGGATTGGGGGAAGTGTTCATCTAAGGTTTTTACAACCCCTGATTCTACTAATAAATCACCTGTAATTTTGATTCTTTCTTGATCTTTTTTCCATCCCCCTTTGAGAGGAGCTGAAGATGTGGCCTTTTTAAAAGATTTATGCATTACACCCAACGCTCCAACAGGCCCTTTATCTTTTCTACCAGCTTCTACTTCCTTGACTAAATTTGCCCACCTGACTTCCTTCTCCTTTAGCTCCTGTAGAGCTTTCGGTGCTTCCTCATCCACACTTAGAGGATTGTCTAAAACTTCATGCTCCATATCTTGAGATTCATTAGATTCTAAAATTTGCTTATGCTCTGAAGTAGCGCCCAGGTCTTCCTCCGAAATGCCGTCTTCAATGTTCATGCTGTCCAAGACTTTGAATTTGTTGAAACCCTGATCAAACTGCCTTTCAACATATCCTCGCCTTTGCCCATGACCTCTGGCACACTTCTTGACAGGGGTGAAATCATCCATACCATTGTGAAAATGATCTGCTATTCTATGCATTAAGCTGCCATCATTTAAGTTTTTACCTTTATCCGCCCCAAGGGATTGAGGTTTAGTAAAATCATTCTGAGTTGAATTGCCAGCTCCTTTATTCTCTGAGGCTGAATTTGGCACAGAATATTCAGGGGTAGGTCCTTTGAATTTGGCAGCTTGCGGGCATTGACGATGAAGATGCCCATAAACATGATAGATTCTGCATCTAAAAGGAATGGATTCATAAACGATCTGTTGAATCCATGATGAGGACCCCATACAAATCTCTATCGAGTATGGCAGAGGGTTATTGAGATCCATGTCTACACAAATACGGGCATAAGTAATGATCTTTTTATCCAGAGATTGATGTGCAATCGTTGTTGGTGTGCCCAGCATAGCTGTAATTTGTTTGAGGATGTCCTCCCTCTAGAATTCTAGTGGAACTCGTGGAAGCCGAACCCAGACCGGAACACATGCTGGAAGCTCCTCAGCTGAATTAAAACCCACATGCCAATGTTTAAGAAACATGCCCACTCTCTCATAGAAATAGGGGCCCCCTTCAAAAATTTGATTTCGGTCCGTCACTGAGGAGAAGGTTACCAAAAAGTAACTATTTCCTACTAACATGATATCAAAATCCCCATTAATTGTCCAGGAGTGATGAATCCAGGCTTCCAATGCCACCTGAGGGATCCGTATACCCAAGAATTTACAAATCAGTGTGTGGGAGGAGAGGTATTCAACATCCTCTTGAACTGTTTCTTGTGGGATTACAAGGACTGGTTGATCCTGTTTTCTCATTAAACAACCATTGAACTTATTTAGCTTCAAGCGCTCCCCAGCATAGTGTCCTTCCTGCCTCAAGAAATTCACTGCAGGCGTCGAGGTGATCTGCCTGGGGCTCAACAGCAGGCCGGCGTGCCCTTCCCCGCTCGCAGCTGTCTCCTTCCCGCTTTCCATCACTCTCAGATCCCAAATTCTTATATTCATGGTCTAAAATTTCTTTAGTTTATAGTGATTTTCATATATTGTTATGAGTCATGGTTATTAATATTGAGTTAATACTTGTTAAAATCATGTCAAATTTTTAATAGAATTTATATTTTTTATTTTATTAATCAAGTTTTTTCTATAGTTATTAAGCTATCATAACTTATTTAGGATAGAAAGTTTGTTATTAAAATACAAGTATTATCCAAATAAAGTAGTGTCATGTCAAAATTTCTATTCAAAAAATTTAAAAGTTTCAAATTATATTATCTAATCTAATATTTAATTGTATTTAAAAAATGAGTCATAAAATTAGATGTCCTTTTTTTGTCAATAAATTATATTGACTCATGTTGTTAGTAGTCCAATTCTTTAGGTCATTTTATGTCATATAGAGTCATTATCAATTTTTTTTTTTAAAAATATTTCCTCATGAATGTATTATCAATTGTACATGATGTTTGGATTATGGGGGCGGGGGGAGGGGGGGTTCTAATTTCTATGGAAGAAACCAATAGAGAACCTACTATAACCATTAGAACATATACTGACCTATTTTGCTAAGTAAACAACTTCATGTGTTGGAAGTCGGAGGCAATAGAGGAAGGAGGTTTCCATAGACTCTCATTAGTCACCAACAAAGAGACCCATATGATTTGGTGGTGAGTTTTATTTCAGTTGTGTGTATAATTTTATTTATGTGTCAATAAGAACAAATGATATATTCTTGTTCATGTTTGTAACAAGTGAGCTGAAAATTCCTTTGTATCTTCTCCAAATGTGTGATAGTGAAGAGATTTGATATTAGTATTACACATCATGATGTGCTTGGTGTTAAGCCACTTCAAAAACCATATTTTTTTGTTTTTTGGTAAATCACTTGAAAACCATCCCTTTTTGGTTGTTGGTAAGCCATATGTAAAATTATCATTAAGGTTTGTGGTTGTCCTGAAAATATCACCAAATCATGAGTGCATGTGTAGATATGGGATTGATGTTTTCCCCATGTTCACATTAAGGGGGTGTATGTTATGAATTAATAATGTTCACAAGGGGTTGAATTTTATACATTTATATGGTCACATTATTAATAGTTGATAGTTAAATGTAAATATTGTTATCTTAACAATATTACATAAATAGCTTTATATTGTTTAGAGGTTGTATAGTAAGATTCTTTAGGGATATGAATATCCCCAATTATAGGATACACATATCATATATATTTGTATTAGTGTTTGAAATATTTTTAATAGAGATAAATACATTATTTGATTAAATTGATGTGTTTGGTCTTTAGCTTTATGCTTGGTCTTTGATTAAAATCAATAGTTATATATCAGTGCATGCAGTGATAAATATTGAAACTGAAAAAAAAATGATCATGGTATATTCTTTGAATGCTTTAGATCTATACATAGACTAATATTATGACTAATTTAGAAATATAAAATATTTGAGAAATAGAACTCAGTTGTGTAAATAATTTAGTGAGCTCGATAGGTGTTTTCTTGGTATTTTTTATGTGTACATGATGATAATACATAGTCTTTATTTTGCATATATACCACACATTATGAAATAAATATCATGGATGTTTAATTGAGACAAATATTTTGACTTGTACATATAAAAATATTTGAAAATTTGAGTGGTTGTATTGTAGGTCACTAGTGTTAGATTTAGGGCTCTAATGTTGACATTAATGTCCTAATTTGAATGGTAGTGTCCCAGAGAATAGAGAGTTATTGAAGATATATAACTAAAAATGGAATATATGTCATATTTTAATAATATTGTGGGCTATAGGTGATTTGGGTAATTATAATATTAGGTTTAGATCATAAGATAAGTATATGGGCACAATGAGATGGAAAACACAAGCCTTTCGACAGTGGGGAAGACATGAATGAAAGGGTTGAGACTTGAGTAATATGTTTCAAGTGTGAAAGAATAGTTTTTCATTTAAAATATATATTTAACAACTACATCATCTCCCTTGCCCCCCTTCTAGTAATACAAAATGGTGAAATTACTAGGTTCAAAGGAAATAAATGTGTATTGTCATGTGTACAGTACACCTTGTCTTTTCTTGAGCCCTATTTAATTTAACCAAAATCATGTTATTATGTAATTAGTATATATAATATTTAAATTTAAATAATTAAAATACTTGAAATAAAAGAGAGCATGGAAGGGGTATACATGTGTTTTGATGCAACCATATTTCCCTTTGGTAATTTGCTTTGGTAATGATGCTTCCTATATGAATCATTATAGAGAGAAGTTCATAGTTAAAACTTGGAAATTTGAAGAGGGAAATTATAGGGTGACCATGCCCCTAATAAAATTTAAGGGTGAGTTGTGCCAAGTCCATTGAGATTACTTAATCTCAATTGCATAACTTAAGTATAAACATAATCTAGCCAATCTTTCCTAAGTTAAATGGTGTAACAATATCGATCGCCTGTAAAATATAAATAATGTCAATGCCACTAAGTATTTAAATACTCAAGGGAGATAACTATTATAGTAGATAAAATCTCAATCAGTGTATCTTGCTAAGGTCGATGCATGAATATTTATATCATTTGAATAACCAATCTTGCCAAGGTTAAATGGTGTAACAATATCAACCTGTAAAATATAAGTAGTGTCAATTCCATTAAGTGTTCTAAATTGAAATCACACTACTCAAGGGAGCCAACTATTATAGTATATAAAATATCAATTGATACATCTTGGTAAGGTCAGTGCATGAAGATTTGTATAATTTGAATATTTGTATATATTTTGCATATTTATATGGCATATACACCTCTAATGTATTGCAATCTAAAGTATATATCAAAATATAACATCTGATTTATAAATTATATGTAAAATGTGTCATAAATTTGAAACTTTTTATCTCAAATCTATCAAAATTAGTGCCTAATGTATAATATTTTGAACCAAGTGTATATATGAATCATATAAACTATATCAAATTATAGAAACTATGTGTATGTGGAATCATGTCTCTATGACATTCCCCCAATGATATTCCTCCCTTTTGAGGTGAAGTGAATGTAATGTGATAGTCAAATTAGCTCAAAAGGATAAGATAAGCATGATATATCTATATGAATAATGTATTAAGGAAACATATAGTGGTATCTTGTCTAATTATATGTATGAATGCATCTCTTAGTATCTAAATGTAACAAGCCCTAATATGCATGATATGAATTATGGAAATGTATGTAAGTAATAAGAAAAAGATCAACAAATAATCAAACACACATAAGAACACTCAATGACATGTAAAGGGGGTCTAAAGAGGTTGAAAACAAGGGGAATGTTCAAATAACACACATTAAAGAGGACATGTTCAAATTCACACACATCAAAGAAATAACACTTAGTAGCACCATGACCAACATACAAGGAACATGTTTAAATATTTCAAAGTCAAAATAAGGTATAAAATAAGTACACTCAAGTAAGCCATGTGATATGATGAATAATTGAAATATCATAAACCAACATAAGTATGCCATACTAGTCCCTACATACATGTGTTAACAAAATATCATGTAGTATAACATATCAAGTACATTGCATAAGATGTAAGCATGAATACAGGCCTCTGTAAGTGTTAGTATATAAGCTCAATAGACAATGTAAAGTAATCATAAATCAATAAAATAAGTATCAATCATGATAAATGGAAGCAATATGCCCTCAATTTATTGATTCACATGGGTAGGAGAAAGGTCCAAAATATGTATGTGCAGGTATCATGGATCTAGTGTATGTCGATATCACACTCAAGTACCTATGAATTATTTATGTGTAAATAAATGATATGCTATCTACTAACATAAAGTATTCAATAGATGCAAAATCTTGTAAATATGTGAAATGCTAAATATTTTTTGTATTTTTCTCTTTATTTAAATATTTTTGTATTTTATTGATTATTTAATTTTTTTTATATTTTTGCATATTTAAATTGATATGCAGATAAGCTATGGAAAATTAAAAAGTGTTAATATAATTTTAATATGTCATCAAACATTACATATTTATGTATCCTTTGTATCATACTTATCATATTCATATGTTGTGTAATCAATATCATCAAGATCATATGAATATTTTGTATTACTAAGATCATAATCATCAATGTAATCATTATTATAGCATAAATTTAAATTTTTAGGTTGTGTTTGAGATTTTGAGATGCCATTTTGATTATATTTATAATTTTTATATGAAAACTTCACTACTCCATAGATTGGATTTTTGTTTGAATGTGTTCATCATTGTTAGGATCTTGCATTTCGTTATGGACAAGAATAGAGTCATGTATCTTTTCTTGAACACTAGGAAAATATGTAATTTATGTTTTGACTTCTTGATATTTTTGTAAGATGTCTTTCTCCAAATTTTCCTTTGGAATATTTCTTTGTCAAATTTCTGCATTTGCAAGTGTTTTTATTTTGAATTATCCTTTGATACCCATACCCTTTATTTTTGCACTTGTTTTTTTTGAGATGCACTAATAAGGTGAATGGGTTTCTTGATTGATATATAGATGATAATATCAACACTATCAATTATATTTTGTATTTTGTTCGTCAAATATAAACAAAAATATGTATGATGCCCATGAATTATATGATATGCACAATAGTAAATTGATCTTATTATAAGATGTATAAGAAGTAATATGATCAAATTATTTCTAAGCATTTCCATTATAATCTCAATTGAAATCTTATTAGAATTTTGTATAATTTTTGAATCACTTTTTTATATGTGAGTTTTATGTTGTCTTCTGATCTTGATGTGAATTGTTATTGGGCACAATATTACTTGGTAAAGATGAAAATATGTAATTAACACTAACATATTTTGGAATTTTTGTATGTGTACATTGTTTTCCCATGATATGATATTTGAAAAAAAATACTTATTTTGCTTTTGTAAGTCTTCTATTGACATGTTCATAGTAATTATTTGATCCTTTAGGGATCAATGATCCCAAACCCTAGGTATTTTGGATTGAATATGCATACACACACCATTTAAAGGAGATGTGTGTGGTGGATGGGTTGAGGAAGGGTATGTTAGCTACCTTATTTTTTCACTATAGGATGGGATTGCTTACCCCTTGATGTAGTGATAACATGGACCTAATTAGTGGAAAAGTAGCTATCACACTCATTAGGGAGAGGAGGAAGAGACTCATTTTTATCCATTTTAAATGTTTCATAGAGTAAGATGAGAAGAGGATAAGAGAGACATATAAATTATAGATATTAATATGACATGCTAAGAAAATCATAACTGAATAATTACAACAATCAAAAACCTTAGAAGTATGAAAACCCTAGAGAAAGCTAAGGATTTACATAAAAAACCTTAGAGGTTGGGTCACCAAAGATTTAAACATTTTTAGAAATAAGGTTAGGTGAGATTATCCTAATCAAACAATGGATAAACTATTGTAAAATTTGACCAACTAAATAATTTAGATTCATAATATATTATGATACAATGTTGAATTATGTAAATATGATAAATATAGAAAGTACAATGCCAAACAATAATTTTAATGTTTAAAATGAAAAATATATAATACTTATCTTGTTTATTTATGTGTAGGAATATTTGGGAAATGAATATGTAGAAACAATTAGGATATGCTCATCTTTTCTTTCATATTTTTTAAATTAGCTCTACGTTAGATTGGACACTACTATCAAAATAGGGACACTATAATTGAAGCTTATGTCCTAAAACTGACTATTTTGTACTATATAGAATATATATACTTTTTATATATATTTCACTTTCACATGTTAGGGTTCACTTTAGTTTTGTAGATTATCAACTAGGATCATGCACATAAATTTCATATATTAGTATTTTGATCAAATACCTAGGTTCTGAAACTTGGGTATGCCACCCTAAAAAAAGGGGGTTAGTGGGCCCAAGTGAAGTTAGGTTGACCTAAAATGTCCATTTATCAATTAGTGTTTCCTACATAGCCATATACTCTTAAGAGGGTCTCAAAATAATGTAGTTATCCCCTTTATGTAGGATTTTGCGTGAATAATAGTGTAATATGTTATATGTGAGTGCATGTAGTGATCTCGCTTGCAACTTGATAAACATTGATCATGGATTGTTCTTTCAATGCTTTAAACCCTTAATAATATTGATCCTATGATTTATTTAAGAATAAGGTAGAGTAGGGAAACAAAACTCAGTTATGAAAATGATTTAGTGAGTTTGATAGGTGTTTGCTTTGTAATTTCTAGATGCATGCCTAATTATAATGGATGGTATTTTATTTATATTTATACCATACCTTTTGAAATAAATCTCATCGAGAGCTAACTTAGATAAATATTTTAACCCATAATTATCACAATATTTTAAAGTTTGAGTGTTTTTAGGGTATGAGCACTAATGTCAAGTCTGGGAAAGTAGAATCAATGCTAGTGTCATATTATGGATGGTAGTGTCCTAGAGAATAAAGAGTTGTTAAGGATTTGTAACTGATAGTATAAGATATATATCAAGTTTTAATAATATCATGGGCTATAATTGACTTGGGTAAACATAATATTATAGTTATAAATGTTATAGAATAGATTTTCACCCTTTGAGAGGGTGTTTCAAGTCCTCTCAATCTAAGCTACACATGGGAACAATCCTGGGTTGTGGGTGACCCAATGAATGGATAAAACCTCTAGATAAGAGATATATCCCTTGATGTATCACTTAGGACTAATCAATAATATATTATCTCACAAGGAAAAGGGGAGAAAGAAACTATGAACTAAAATAGGGGTGATACACCAACTCTTATGACCATTATCATTGATTTGAATGTGCACTAAGACCTATAGGACTATAATAATATACACTTATCTTAAAATATCATATCACATCAATGATTTACAAAGAGATGTTAAAATATGAGAGTATAAGGGAAGATATTTTGCACTTATAATCCACATGAAACCCTTGATGACACTCTTCCCAACTTGTAATAGATAAATAAACTACAGTAAGGCCAGAAGAATAGGATAATAAAACAAGGTGAGCTAAGTTTACACTTCATTAGATCAACCATTCAAACTTTCACACTACATACAACCATAGAAGGAGGTAAAAAAATTCATTTATTTATTAATGAACATATAAAATAGCATGGATACATCATAATCCTAGTGTAATTATCCATGTACAATCCAAATCATGCCATACTATTGAGGTCAACATACCCCCAATTCTGAAAAATGGGGAATCTTGTCTTAAATTATGAAAATTCATACCCTAAATTTGAAAATTCATCTGATTAGAGTACCATTATATTTTTTTTCACATTATATTTATTTGAAGATCATCCACACCTAGTTTGGTTGACTTTTTTGTTCATAATTCTTATTCAATTTTGCCTAAAGTTGCTAACATTTGATCTTTATGTTTTAGGTCACAAATCCAATGGAGTCCATTCAGAATGAGAAATATATGGATTTTTGTTGCAGATTTGTCAATTATGTCATGTTAATGTCATGGAGGTATCCTGGTGAGTGGATGAAGTGCCTTGATAGTCTAAGTGATAATGACAAAGTGTGCAATGTGTTTGTCCTAGTATGCTTGAAGGAGGCTTGGTTGATCTTTAGTTTTGGCATGGTTAGAGATGTTTGGGAATGAGTATGGAGTATTTATAATGTTTAAGGGGTCCTATATTAGGTTTTTTATGCTTTGAGTGCTTGTGTGCATTAGTGGATGTCATCTAGTTAATCATTGTTTTCATCTAGACATTATTGGGTCTAATGGTAGAAAATTTGAGTAGGTAGTTTGATGATGTCATAATTTCCATATGTGGATGAGTTAGGGGGATTTGGTCATATTTTTTTAATCACACTAGTCCCTAGTTTATTTTCAATAACTTTCAAATCAATTTTTGAAGTGAAATAAAATATATTCATGTTCAAATTTGGCCTTCCAAACAAGTTTTTGACATAGTTGGCTCTTTGGCAAAAAAATGTAAGTGAGCATTTTAATGTCATTATATCTCACACATGCGGGGGTTAGAGGAGAATATTCACACAATTTTTTATAATAATATGTGAGAAGATCATATTTTCCAAATTTTATAACATGCACTTGAGTGAAGCAAAAGATATGGAAGTGCAAAGTTGGCCTTCTAGGTAGATAACAATGGTCCCCATACTTAGTCATTTTTACACAATATTAAAGATCAAGACCAAATGGAGATGTAATGGCTCATGGGTGATAATAAAGTGAATATATATAGTGAAAATAAAGTCAAATAGGTTAAATTTTTCATTGGTTAATAGAGATAAATATCAAGCTTCTTCTAATATCCAATGGTGCACAAACGATCATACTATTTTGATCTAATGGTACATGTTGAGCAAGATGGTAAGAAGTGTATGATGTTTAACTTTATAAGTGATCAAAAGGAATGTGAGGGTGTCAAGTTTCATTATCAAAAGTGTTTTGAGAAATATAAAATGGTGAATTATTTTTGATAAATACTTGATTGATTTGTAGAGATCAATGAAACATGTTGAGTCAATATTGCAAGAATGCACAAGATGAAGTCAACATATTCAAGGTTTAATGTTTGGAATTAGTGAACTATGTGTTAAATGTTGAGATTTATATAATAATATAAATGGTGTGTCTTTAATTTTATAAGTGATGAATCAAGATGATAGCATGGTGTTTTAGGTTTAACTATGACTTTTTGCATTTGAATATTTGAATTTAACAAAGGAAAAACCAATGTTTAGTTTTTATGCTATATCTTTTAATCTATATAAAATTTGACCATGTTGTAAAAATAAAATTTGTATATAAATCCAAGGTTAATATTTAAATATAAATTTTAAGGTATTAATGCATGTACAAATAAAAATATTGATCTCCAACTTTGACTGTGTGTTTGACTGTGTTCAACAAGTAACCCAAGAAGGATATTTGAGCTCATTTTGATGGTATTTCAATATCTCATGATTAATTAGATATTTATGAGTGTTTTCAACTCCATAAGTATGATATATGTGAATTATTATGTTTTTATCAATTTTATTCAATATGAACAAAGGTTTACAAGTTGACTGGGTATTCATTCATGATGACTATGTGCACATAATGTTGTTTGAGTGAATTGTGATTAATTAGAAGGGTAATGTGATGGTTTTTGGAACTTAAGGAGTACCTATAGATAATTTTTAATGGTTATATTCATTTATATATATATTTTTTTTTCTTAGTGTACTCAAAGAAGTGTCAAAGAGCTGAATAGGTCTCCATAGGACCTAAAAGTGACTTAGGCTTATTTGAAAGTGGATTATTCTTAAGTATGACCCATATGAGATGAATTATGGGTGAAGGAATGTATTATTTACAAAAAGGAAATATTATAATATTTATTATCATGATATATATATAAATGGTGAAATCAATGATGATGATTTCTAAACTTGATGAGAAGACTAGTGCAAGGTATATATGAGAGTTGTGAAGCAAAGGAGAGGTAGAGTGCCTAATTGATGAGTTAATGAATAAAGTATATTGAGGATTATGTGTATAAATTTAAGGTCATATTTATGATGTTTTAATAGTGATATTACAATTTTAGGATATGCAAAGAGGTCTGAGTGCGCATATGAGGACAGTTTGAGTGAAAGAGAAAGATTGTGGCATATGCCTATATAAGAGGCCTATATGAGATAGATAGAGAGAGAGTTTGTGAAAGGATTTTATAATCAAATATAAATAATTATGTTTGAATACATTATTACTAAGGTGGAAGTGTTCAAAGGAGGGTCTAAAGGACTTGATATTTCTTAGGGGTAGTTGTTCCTTATGAGACAACTGTTTCACTAAAGGCCTTTGGTCTAAGGGATTTAATCATGATTTTTTTGGTCTAAAAGAGTTTAAAAATATCTTGTTTTTAATTTATTATAAGACAAGCAGTCTGTGTGTTATAGGTTTGAGATTGGATTTTATTTCCCATGAGGGTTTCCCATAGGAACTATGTGTTATATGTTTGATCTTGTGTATGCATTGAATGAATGAGCTCTCTTATTAATATTGCTTGATCAAGTTGATATATGATATTTTTTAAATAGTTAATAAGGATTGGATTTAAAATTAAAATATAGAGGATCACTAATTTAACCCCCCATCTCAGTGATTGTACCTTTAATAATTAGTATTAGATCAGGTCCTTTGGTAAAGGATTGACAACTTGAAGGTGATCCAAGGTACAATATGGGTAGTCATCAAGGAGGTTTCTCTACTAAGAAAGTATCAATGTTCAATGGATTAATTATGAATTTTAGAGTGATATGATGAGGACATACAATATGTCCCTAGGGTTTGATGTATGGTAATCTATTATGGATGGTTATATTGCTCCTACTACTCTTCCATCTAGTGTTGTAGATAAGAAGTTATTTGAGACCAATTCCAAGGTAATGAATGCTATCACTTGTGATCTTTCAGAGACTGAATACACAAGGTTAATACATTATAAAATATTCTAAAGAGATATGCGAAAAAATGCAAATAATTTATGAATGAGATTCAGAGGTCAAGCTTTTTAAGTTACAGACTCATAGAAGGTAATTTGAAAGTCTTAAAATGAAGGAATAAGATTCTGTGGCATCTTTTCTATAGAGAGTTGATGAGATTGTGAACATCATCAGAGGTATTAGAGAGAACCTTGAAGAAGCTACTATAGTTCAAAAATAATTAATGTCTCTATTTTATAAGTTTGATCCAAAAGTATCTGCTATAGAAGAAACTAATGATCTTACTCAGTTGAAGATGGATTAATTACATGACACCCTTACTGCTTATGAGATGAGGAAGAATGATGATATACCACCAAAAAAAGAAGCATATTCAAGATTGAAATGAAGAAAAAGAATAAGTTCCAAGTTAAGAAACCCAAGGAGGATGAAATTTTTGATATAGATGAGGATAAACTAATTGCTTTGATTTTAAGGAATTTGAAAACATGTTCAAGCAAGTATAAGGGTAAACTACCCCTCAAATGCTTCAATTATGGAGAGATAGGACATTCTGGTAATAAGTGCCCTCATAAGTATAAGAAGGATGATGATGAAGAGCATGATCAAGGTCATGATGATGAAAAGAGATCATTCAGGGCTGATAAAATCAAAAAGGGATTTAGAAGGTTTGATAACAACAAGAAGTGATTCAAGGACAAGAAGAGTCTCTACGCCAAAGAAGATTGCATCTCATTAGATGAGAGTGAAGTTAATGAATTAGATATGTTCATGAATGTGATGGTCATATTGAATATGAAGATCTATTCATGGTTAAGGAAGGTAGTTTATCACATCAAAAGGGGTCTACTTGGAATGATTAAGATGATGATGAAGATGAGGTGGACTATAAGATTGTATTAACAAATGCTATTGAAGAAATAAATATTGAGAAGAAGATCAATATGAAGATGCAATCTAAACTTAAAGACTATAAGGAGCAATTCAACATATTTGGGGAAAAAATGAATGAAGATTCTAAGGAACATGAAGATACGGTCAAACATCTTAATTGTCAATTGGAAATCATGTCTAAAAGCTTGAAAGCTAAAGAAGATGAATGTTCAAGGTATGTAATTGAAAATGAGTCATTGAGATCTAAGTTAGAGAAGAAATCTAGCAAGGTGAAGTCATTTATGAGATTTGGAAAGAGATCAAGGGATATAGATAATATTATGAATGATCAAAAGCATGTAAGTGATATAAATTATCTTGGATACAAAGATGAACTAGAGAATGCAACTCAAGACAAGATGAAGATGATTATGAACTTGGATAATCATAATTTGAAGATAAATCATCAGACAAGGAATGAAGGTGCTAAAAAAATGAAGATAAATCAGATTAGATAACCAAATTACATGAGGTATAAAAATTTCAATGGTTACTACTATACTTGTAATCAGTTTGGGAATAGAGCTAAAGAATGTAAGAGACCTATTATAAATGAATTTGCATAGAACTATGATGGGGGTCATCAGTCAAAAAGTGTGAGCAAGGTTAAGGGATTGAACTATTATGATGTAGGACACTTTGAAAAACATTATCCATTTAAGGTAAGACAAGATGAGTTTCCATCAAAGAGTATGGTTTGTTACAGCTATAAATAGAGAGGTCACATTGCTAGATTTTGCAAGCAAAGGCCTACAAAATAGAATAGGTTTTATTAGGATGCTAGAGTGAAATATAGAAGGTAAGTGAACTCATGGAGACCAAAGGTGGTAAGTAGGAATTATGATGAGACGGTAGGTCCAAATAATCTATTTGTTATGGTGGATAATGCTACAGATGTTGAAGAGTGCTAAGGACTCTCATTGTCTGCTCATGTTGAGAACAAAGAGAACAAGCTCAAGGAGAAGACTAAGATGTTGGTTGAGGTCATTTATGAGATGTGTATAAATCCAAGTCAACATCCTACTATTGATGAGCAAGTATAATTCAAATGACATCATGTTTTAGTACCAAGTGCTGAGGTTCCAAGCTAAAAGGTTTATTCTTCAAAAGAAAAGGTATGTCAAGATTCAATAGTTGGTCCATGTGTTGTCAGTTCTGTATTAGAAGAGAAGGAGAGTGATATATAAAAGGAACTAGTTTCCATAGTTTAGACTACAAGGAAGAAGAACAAGAGTAAGAAATCTTATATCTATAGGGGGATTCCAATGGTTACTAAGGAGATATGGGCCACTCTTAGCTTCACTTTGTTTTAGAGAATAGTGGTGCAAAGGATATCCCTATCTATGCTTCTTAAGAGGCTCCTTTCTGTGAAGAAGAAAGTTTTTTTGTGGTGTTCTTCAAAAGGTCCTAGAAGACTAGAGATGAGTGTTTTAATTTGGAGTGGGTATGTCCATGTGGAATATATGTTGTGATAATGTCATGATGTTGATAACTGTATATGGTCAATATGTAAGATCAGATTAAAGGTTTTCAAGTGGAAAAAGAGGATTTGTGATTTGTCGAGATGATATTTTTTGCATAAAAAGGTATATTGACCTTATTCTAGCATGCTCTAGGTGGTTTTGTGGTCTTAAGGTACATTGAATTTAAATTACAAATTTTTTGTTTGCTCTCGGGTTTCCCAATTTATACTTAAAGACAAGCAGGCCTAAAAAATGGGTTATAGGATGTATGGGTTACAAAATGTGTGGAAGATCAAATATTGGTCTATAAGTGTGTAATGGTAGTCTCTAGGTGTGTAAGAAGTTTTAGATATGGGCATTGACTAGAAGAAAGTTTGTTGACTCTATCTATTTTAAGATTCTAAGGTTTTAGGCTCTACTAGAAAAGTGGTTTGTGATTTAGGGTCTAAGAATTATTAATAGGATGAATTATTCAAATGGGTTTTCAAATCAAGCTTAAAAATATTGAAAGCTTTGTGGTTTTCAAATTATTCATGTTTTTGTCAAGATGGAGGCCTAATTAGCAAGTTGGGTTGTGAAAGAAGTATGTTTCAAATGTTGATCTAGTTGTTGAAAATTCTTGTGCTTGAGGGGGTATATGAGAGTTCTCCATATCTGAAGTTTTAGGTCTTGATAGTGTGTCTACTAAAAGTTATCATCTCTAAAATTTCCAGATAGGGTTACAAGGAGACTAGACAAGCCTAGTAAGAAAAAGAGTGATTTTTGTTTAGTTTCTCCAAAAGAGAAATGCATGAGTATTTCAGAGTGAGTTCTTAAGTTGGTTTAGTGAAATTTTCCTATTTTTTAAGTGTCATGAAGTTTTGTTTATGGTCATGGAAGTGTCTTAAAAAAGGAGGCTAGTAAGCCTATGTTATGGTTCTTCATGGTGTGTGGAGATTTGAAGATGTTTAAGTGATGCAATTGCTCAGAAATATTAGGGGGAGTCCCTCTTATGTGTTTTTTTGAATATTTCAATTAGATTATAGTGGATGGTTGAGAGGTAAAGGGTGGTAAGAATAGAGTTAGGGAGAGCTAACTTAAATAACTTGAATGGCTTAAGGATCTTTGCATGATGTGAGGGGAAGCCTATGTGAGATGCTTTAATAATTTTTAAGATGTGGTGATATATAATATAGATGAATTTTCAAGAAGGTTGGTATGATGAATTGATCAAACATATTCATAATTATATTCTTTCTTTATTGGTTGTAGTGCTTGGTTGAAGAGAGTGTTGACATGAAGCAAAAGGAAGTTATCAAGACAAGAAGAGGTAGGCTCAAGGAAAGAGAGAGTTTTTATCATATTTATAATTTAGTCCTCTATTTATAGTAGTATTTTTAGGTCCTAAAGATCATTTGGTTCCCAATTTTTTATTGTCTCAAAGGGGGAGAAAGTTCCTATTATGAGAGTGCTTGAAGAGATAAAAGGAAGGTGAGTTGAATGATGCTTGTTAAAATCAATGACAAAAGGGAATATTGTTAGAGTTTTATAAATTATGTCGTGGTGATGTCATAAAGGTGTCTTGGTGAGTGGATGAATTTACTTGATAGTCTAAGTGGCAATGATAAAGTGTGCAATGTGCTTATCCTAGTATGCTTGAAGGAGGCTTGGTTGATCTTCAGTTTTAGCATGGTTAGAGATGTTGAGGGATGAGTATGGAGTATTGATCATGTGAAAGGGGTAATATAATATGTTTTATATACTTTGAGTGCTTATTTTCATGAGTGGATTTCATCTAGTTGATCAATGTTTTCATCTAGACATTATTGCATCCAATGGCAGAAAATATGAGTAGGCAGTTTGACAACATCAAAATTGCCATGTGTGGATGAGTCAGGGGGAGTTGGTCATATGGTTGTGATAAAATTATTCCATATTTTATTTTTTTATAACTTTTAGGTCAATATTTAATCATGACAAAATATATGCATGTTCAAAGTTGGCCTTTTAGACAAGTTTTTGACATAGTTGGCTCTATGGTAGAAAAAATTTGAGTGAGAAATTTAATGTCATTATATATGACAAGTGTGAGGGTTATAGGAGTATATTGACACATGGTTGTATTATTATATGTGAGGATATAATATGGTCCAAATTTTATAACATGCTCTTGAGTGAAACAAAAGATATGGAGGTGTAAAGTTGGCCTTCTAGGTAGATAACAATGGTCCCCATAGTCATTTTTGGATAATGTTAAAGATCATGAAAAAATGGAGATATAGTGAATAATGGGTGATGATATAATGAGTATATATGGTGCATATTAATTAAAATAGGTCAAAGTTTTCATTGGTTAATAGAGATAAATATCAAGTTTTTTCTAAGATCCAACAGTGTGCAGACGATCATATAGTTTTGATCTAATGGTGCGTGTTGAGCGAGATGGTAATAGTGTATGATGCTTAACTATATAAGTTATTATAAGTCATGTGAGGGTTCCAAGTTTCATGATTATAAGGTTTTTACAAAGATCTAATGGTGATCACTTCTTGATAAAGACCTGACGATCCATAGAGATCGATGATGCGTGTTGAGTCAATATTATAAGAGTACACGAGATGAGGTCAACATGTTCAATGTTTAATGTTTGGAATTGGTGAAATATGTGATAAAGGTAGAGATTATTATAATAATATAAAAATTTCATGTTTAATGTGAGTGGTGAGGGCTTGAGATGATAACATGGTGGTCAAGGTTTAACTGTGATCATTTGTATTTGAGTATTTTAATTTAACAAAGGAAAAACTAGTGTCTGGGTTTTGTTCTATATCCTTATATCTATTTATAATTTTACCATCATGTAAAAATTGAATTATTATATGACTCCTTGATTAATTTTGAAATATAAATTTTAAGGTTTGAATGTATGTACAGACAAAGATATTGAGCTTCAAATTTGACTATGTCTTCGACTATGTTCTACAAGTAACTCGAGAAGGATATTTGAGCTCATTCTGATGGTATTTAAATATCTCATAATGAATTAGATATTTAAGACTATTTTATATTCCATGAGGATGTTATTTTTACATTATGAAGGCTTTATAAATTTTATAAAGTATGAACAAAGGTTTACAAGTTGGCTTTGTATTCATTCATGGTGACTGTGTGCACATAATGTTGTTTAAGTGAATTATGCTTAAGAAGAAGGGTAATATGATGGTTTTTGGCACTTAAGGAGGACCTATATATCATGTAGAATTGGTACATGCATTTTAAAATTATTTTTGTGTTTCTTAGTTTCCTCAAAGAAGTGTCAAAGAGCTGAATAGGTCTCCATAGGACCTAAAAGTGATTGAGGCCTATTTGAAAGTGGATTGTGTTTAAGTGTGACCCATGTGAGATGCCTAAAGGGTGAATTAATGTATGTGTTTGATAAGGAAATATTGTGATATTTAGTATCTTAATATCTCTATAAATGGTGAAATTAATGATGATGATTTTTGACTTGGTGAGAAGACTAGTGCAAGGTGTATGTGAGAGTTGTGGAGCGAAGGAGAGGTAGAGTGCCCAGTTGATGAGTTAATGAACATAGCAGATTGAGGACTATGTGTATGAAATTTAAGTCATATTTAGGATGTTTAAATAGTGATCTTATAGTTTGAAGATATGCAAAGAGGTCTGAGTGTACATATGAGGATAATTTGAGTGAAGAAGTAGAGAGATTGTGGCATGCCTATGTGATAAGCTTATATGAGATAGAGAGATAGTTTGTGCAAGGGTTTGATAATTAGAGATACATCATCAAGTTTTTAATACATTTTTACTAAGATAGAGGTGTTCAAAGGAGGGTTTAAAGGTTTCTTTCTTCTTTAGGGGAAGTTGCTTCTTGTGAAATAGGGGTTTTACTAAAGGCCTTTGGTCTAAAAGATTTGATCAAAGTTTTTTTGGTCTAAAGGAGTTGACCAGTCTCTTCTTTGTAAATTATTATGGGATAAGTAGTCCATGTGTTATAGGCTTGAGAGTGGGTTTTATTCCCCAGGAGGGTTTCCCATAGGAACTATGTGTTATATGTTTGATCTTTTGTATGTGTTGATTGAATGAACTCTCTTGTTAATATTGGTTGATTAAGTTGATATATGCTATTTTTATAATAGTTTTAAAGGATTGAAATTGAAATTGAAATATCTAGTCTCATTTATTCACCCCCCTCTCAGTCATTTTACCTATAATACTTTTATGATTTAATAATATTTTGATCTTTTACTAGCCTTTGGTCTATTGAATTCATGTCTGATCAACTTAAAACTCTACTTCCAATTACCCTAGCTCATGCCCTTTGAATTGAATTCAAATTTTATGGGAAAAATTTATGTGGTAATGATTTATCATTCTTGAGATTTAGTTTAGTTTTTATCCTAAGGTTTAGTCATGTTTATTAACATGACCAAACCTTAGTGTAAAATTTTTAGTGCTTGGTCTCTTCATTTTCCTGAGACACCTTGGTCCCTTTTATTTCTACATGGTCTAACTAACCAACAGGACCTTTTGCTATTTATATAGACTTAGAATAAAAATCCTTGTCTTAATAATTTATGCCATATCTTGTTATTATGTGCAGGGTCTTCTTTATTATGTTTCTAACTTAGCTTAAGACTTTAGACTACAAATTTATTCATATTTATTAATATGCAAAAAAACATGAGTCTAAGACTTTAGCTTAAGCTTTATGTTCCCTGAACACTGAATTAAACATTATTTTTAATCACAAGATCAATGATCCATGTTTTCTCAGACAAACAAGATCAATGGTGTAGGATTAAAGTTGAAATGTCAAAGACCCCAACCCTAAGCTAAAGTTCAAGCTTATTCTAGAGATCAATGGTACCTGTTTGCTCAAGTCAGATTGGTCTAATGATGCATATAGATTTAAAAATTCAATAGAGCCTCAAGATAAGCAATAAAGTGACAAGTGTCACAATATTAACCAAAAAACATTCAACAACCAATGGCATTCGACATTGAAGATCAAGATCGAACAAAGCACATTTACTTAGATGAGGATGATTCAATAGTTTGAGATGAACATTAAAAAGTCAAGACAAATGTGGAGATGACACATGGCATAGTCACAAGCCATAAATGAAAGCTTGATCATCTTTTATAGATTGATGGTACATAGATAAGCATACACATTCAGATCAATGGTCTATGGAGTAAGTGGTACGATTCAACAGATCAGATCAAGATCAATAGAGCATGATTGATTCGTGCAATAAAGATCAATGGTATAAGATCAATGTTGAATTTTCATCAAAGTTCTAAGTGAATTCAAAAGTGACAAGTGTCATAACCGTGGGTAATGTAGCAATCATTCAATAAGAATTCAAGTTCTTAGATCAAGATCATTGGTCTGCATTGATCTGTGAAAGGATGTCCAATAGTGGAAAATCAAGAAGGAATTTTTAAAAAAAGGCAATAGTTATTTTTAAAATATGAATGAGTAAAATTCCATGAAAATGCCACATGGATGCCTTCGTGATACCACATAGGAGCAACATAAGTATAATGTGCCAAGTGGAAGATCTTGTAGACCCAGGAAATATAAGGGCATAAGCATATAGTCCAATTAGGATCTAAGTAACAAATCTCATGCAATTTCAGATAACTAGCACCGTTAGAGAACTATAAAAACCTTTCAAAATCCTTAAGGACATATAGGAGCCCTAGTTCGACCCTATATTCTACATAATCAAGATAGAGAATTTAAATTATCATTTGTGTAAGGGTAATTAGATCAAGAATTGAATTGTAGACCACTAGTGAGAAATTTGAAAAAATCCATGGCTAATGGTAGAAATCAAGGGACATACCAAAGGATTTGATGAAAATTTTGATTGAAGATCAAATTCTTAGTTTCAAAACAATTAGCCTAGCTCATCTAAACATAGTCATGGGATTGCTTATGGACAATATCAAGGGTTTGAACACTTGGACTATGAACATGGAAAACCTCCTTGAGGATGGAAAATAGATATAAGATAGGATGGAGCACTTCCTTGGAACCAAAATCACTGATCCTATTGTACTTAACTCCCTAGGCCTCATCCCTGATAAAGAATAAAATCATAGGTAAGACTTCTACTGATAATAATAGGATCATGGACATGATTTTAACTGTAAAGAAAAAGATTAAGTAAAACCAAAATCATCAAAAGGCATTAAGAAATGTAGCTAAAGACCACAAGAGATTAGCAATTCAAATGAAGGAGATCTTCATGAAACTAATCATTGACCTTGTCTAATTGAGGAGTAACATTAGATAACAATGAAAAACCTACAACAACAATAGGGGACTTTAGCAACACAATGGTCCCAAAGATTAGTTGAATTAAGAATATTCTTCCTATAGTTAAGCATTGTACATTTTTAAAATAGAATATTCTATTTGCAAAGGTATGTAAAAATTATAAAACACATTTCCTATAGATCAGTCCATTGGGGAAAGTCTAGTGTATTCTAGAACATTTGTAGAAAGGATAGTTTTCCTAACACTTATACTTTGGTAATTGGATAGGACTAACCAACATACTTCCTTTCATCCTATAAAAGGAACATTGTTAATTGTAAAAAAGAGGGAGTTTTTTGTAGCCAAAACCAATTGTAACTTCCGAGCAATTAATATAAACAAGGAATTCTATAAAGTTTTTCCAAATTTTCTTGTCTTTTGTTATTTTGGCTTCTCTCTCACTTGTTTGGTCTAACTTCTAGATTTGAATGGTTCTCATGAATTCTTAGTGTGTACATTTGAATGTAGAGCTATTAACTTATGCCAATGCTAGGTTAATTGAAATTTCTTAGGTTCATTTCATTTTCTTACTCTTCATACATTTGGGCTAATGTTGTTTGCTTGTAGGGGTAAATTTTTAAATTGAACTTGGTTCTTATTTGCATTATTTCCCACGTTCCTTAGATGTTTGCCTGATGTGTGATAGAATTTGAGCTTATACTAATTCATGTCATACATTGGTTAAGTGCATGCCTAGATGATATTTTAACTTTGTCATGATGTTTGGAATGAAGATCAATAACATCTCTTCTTTACCTTACCTTTCCTTTTTCTCCTTTTTTTAACCAGATCACTCTAGCTTAATTTTCATTATAAATATCCATCTTAGATTAGTCTTTAGATTAGTTATTGATCATAATTCACTGTTATTAGCATAACATACTTTGTATTTTGCATAAATTAACTATTTGGCCATGGTGGCTCCTAACTACTAAACATTATAAATATTATGAAACAGTCCACTTGCTTTGCCTCTATTCCATTAATAGATAATAAGATTATCACAACCTGTAACTCATTCCCTATATTATTATAATTGTAAAATTATTAGTGTTCTTAAAAACTTTAGGCACTTATGATACATATTCATGCATCAACATGAGGGGTTTCATTGGTGTTAGAAGGAGGGCTTAGTTAGATATTTGTAGATTTCAAGTATTTTTTCTCATTCTTATGAATTATGTTCAAAGATTGGTGTAATAATTACACAATTGTGTCATTCTTTTCTCAATTATGTAAAGATCATTGATCTTTAGGGTCTGAGACCAATATTTGTGATTCTTTTAGACAAAGATCAATTCTCTTTTAAGGTATATGCTTAATTGTGGTAAAGATGGCTTAAGCGTTATCAATTCAACACGTTTGAGGTTATTAATAATTGTTTTGATTGAAGATTGATAGATCCTTTACAATTTTGAGTTTATATGATCTTAAAAATGTAAAGATCAATCATATTTATGTGTTTTAATACATATTTGAGATAGCTTAGTTAAATATTATTGTTTTTTATCATCTTATATATAAATTTTGAAAAATGTGTTTAATGTGTAAGTCTAATAATTTTTTCCTGCAAAGATAATATTGACACATCACATTTCAAACAAGATTCAAAGCCCACAAGCTGAAATTACAAATAATCAAGACAAGTTTATGTTCATAAACTAGATAACCTCTACTTTCATTAGAAGTTCATAGGAGAACTAGGAGAGACAAAGGTAAGTAAAGACTTTCAAAATATTTGCCAATTTCACCAATTCAGGGTGCTCCTATGTTCGATCCCTATCAAGGTATGGCTTGGTTAGGTGGTTATTCAATCAATGTGCCAAGTGTGGAACATGACATTTCTCATAATCTTGAAAAGTATTTGCCAAAATTTAGTCTTAGTGGCTTTATAACCATTAAAGAACACATTAAGAGTTTCAAAGCTACTTTAAGAATTCTGAATGTGACTCATGAAGATGTAGCATGTAGACTATTCCATTTTAATTTTAAAGATGCTACATATGAATGGTTTATAAACCTTCTCAAAGACTACATTACCAATTGGGTTGGTTTAAAAAATGTTTTCATTGATTAATTTGGTAAAATCATTAGTCCTTGTGTCCTATACCAACAATTCACCATGGTGAAAAGAGATGAAGATGAGCCCATAAGAGCCTTCAATGCTAGATTCTAAAAGATGTTTAGTAAGACCATATTTCCTTACAAACCTAATGAAGATTTAGCTTTAGAAATATATAAGAATGCCTTAGATATTATGACTTCTATGTTTGTCAAGAGTTTTGTTAGGCCCATGAATACATTAACTTTAGCTTATGTTAAGGCTATGATCATTAATGACCAGATGCAAACCCAAGGATAATTTTCATACTCCAATCCTAATGTCAATCTATATTTACCTATTCTGAATGTCATTCCCAATGCCAACCAAAATGTGCCTACTCTGAACCAAATTTTAGTCTTGAACCAACTATGTTTGAGTCATGCACATCTTACTCAAAACCTAGGATTCCTAAATAATTCTCTCAATGGATCTCATCCACAAGATAAAACATATTTAATGCCTAAAAATAATACTAATAATCAAGTTCATAATATGAGGCACCAAAGAATGAGAGTGACTCTATCCTTAAAATGGTTCAAAATCTTAGCACTAACTTCCTTCAATTGTAAAAGCAAGTAGTCAATACTGAAGATAGATCTAGTAGGAATTTCTCCTTTCAAAGGTTCAATAGGCCCACTGATAGATTTCAAAATGAAAGTTACCACAACAACAAGAAAATTGATCCATCTGCTGGTTAGAATGTTCCTGATATAAATCTTATTGATGTTACTTTACTTGACTATTTTAGAGTTAATTGCACTTCTAATCATGGAGAAATAGATCGTGTTAAATTTTGTAATGCTTTTGAAGCCTTTCAAGATGATTTAGATACTTTTGAAGTTGTCCCTAATAAGGATTGTGATGCAGGTATATCTAGATCTTCAAGGTCATATAGATTTTTGATTCAACTCTCATGGTGGAGACATTTGAGTTCCCTTTCCAAGAAGACAATTATCCTAAGGATATTCTTGAAGAGATTCATGTTTTTCAATAATTTTTGAAGAATACTTATACTATGAGAAATAGGGATAAGAAGAAATCATTGAACACTTCAACTCCTTTAAATAACTTTGACACTCCTCTTGATACTATATAAAATAAAAATAGAGCCTCCTAAAGAAAGTACTTCTAAACCTAATGCTGATGCATCTAATTCTTCCAATAAGACTAGATAAAATATAGTAGAGGACATAAAAAGGATAAAAGCCAACATACCTTGCATGAGTTGACTTAGATTACATAGCAAAGAGATTTGTTGTTGGAATACTTATCTAAAAAGTCTAACAAACCATAAAGGTTTGCACATGCTAACATTACAATACATTAAAGTAAGGTAGATGTTCCACCTTTCTTAATTACAGTTAGGATCTTTGGTAAGAATTTACATAATTGTTTGTTAGAATTTAGTGCATTTGTAAATATTATGCCTAATGGTATTTGTGAACAATTAGATTTGACTCCCATTAAATCTGATAGAGTTATAACTCAATTAGATAAATAAATAATCAAATTAATTGGTGAGTTGTTAAATATTCACATGCAAATTATCTTAGAGCCAAGGATCCAACAATCCATTAATATTCAAGTGGTGGACATCCCTAATGATTATGAGATGTTGTTGAGTAAAGACTAGACTAGGAGATTGAATGGTTATATTTTAATAGATTATTCACATATGTGGTTGCCTTGAAAGGGAGTACCTAGCCAACTCAGGATAGAAAGAGATCCTAAAATGAAGCATATGATCACTGATTATAATGCAATAAATGAGAGGGTTAAGATGGTTAACTTAGATTTAGGTGTTTACACTCTTGATACCACAAAGGTATGTAACTCTAAAACTTCTCATACTATGTTTGGATTATGGAAGATTTATTTTGATGGTGCTAGATGTAAATTAAGTTCTCAAGTAGGAGTGGTATTAATCAATCCCATTGGGAAAGAGTATAATACCTTTTAAAAAATCTAGTTCTCATGTACCAATAATTTGGTTGAATATAAAAAACTTATTCTTGGATTATAATTTACAATCAAACATGAGGTCAAGGAACTGTTAGTTTTTGGTGACTTTGAACTAGTAGTTAACTAGGTCAAGATTAAATATCAATGCAAGTTGTCTTATCTTAAGAAGTATAAATTTAGAGTGTGGGACTTAATTGAATATTTTGATGCTTTCAACATTGTGTCCATCCCTTGGGAAGAAAACAAGGCTACTGATGAACTTGATTCAACTATAACCAACCTCATGCTTGATCAAAGTTCCAAGTTATACAACTTTACAATTGATTTAATCCCATGTCCTTCAGTACTAGATAATGTCAAACATTTACAAGTATTCAGTGATGATTAGCAAATCATAGATGTCATGATTAACTCAAGAGTATTTGAGGGTCACTTTATTGATGAATCCAATGAAAATACCCTTGATGATGATAAAGTTAGAAACAAACTTGATAACAAGGTCATTCAACTAAATGACAATAAGATCCCCAAAGGCATGATTGCCTTAGATATACTATTTGACACATAAAGAATAGCTAAGACTGTCAATATTCTTGAAGTACATGGGAAATATTATAATGCAATCGATCTTAGACTTCAAGGTCAACCTCAATTGGTTAACATTGGTATAACATGTACAATATTTGAGTCTAAAAGAGCCAAAGAATTTTTGACCAAACATAAAGATGTCATAGCATGGTACCTAAATATCTTTGATCCAAAGGTCATAACACATACCATACCTTTAAAGGAAAGCTACAAACCTTTTAGATAAAAGTAGAGGCCTATCAAACTAATATTAGAACAACTAATATACAAAGAGGTCAGGAATCTCTTAGATGCCAAGATTGTACTTTCCATTAGGCACTCCACATAGGTAGCTAACTTAGTACCAATCAAGAAGAAAAATGGTGAAATCATATTATGCATTAATTTTATAAATATGAGTTGATCATCTGAAAAA
This sequence comes from Torreya grandis, assembly GCA_037957365.1. NCBI lineage: Eukaryota > Viridiplantae > Streptophyta > Pinopsida > Cupressales > Taxaceae > Torreya > Torreya grandis. The sequence continues at coordinate 1,123,920 of JARHVA010005588.1, read as the reverse complement.
GATAATTACCCCCTACCTTCTCTTGACCAAGTAATACAAATTATTTCTAGTTCTGCTATGATGTCTTTCCTTGATGAATTTTTAGGGTATTATCAGGTGATATTAAACAAGGAAGATAGGATGATGACTACTTTTATTAACAAGTGGGGCACATTTGTCTACAAGAGAATGCCTTTTGGATTGATAAACATAGGAGCCACTTTTTAAAGGGCTATAGATCATGCTTTCCAAGATCTTATAGGTACACACATTTTCATATACATGGATGATTTGATTGTATTTTATAAAAATAGGGAGGATCATATTATGCACCTATAATAGGTATTTGAATGATATAGAAGGTATGGGATTTATTTCATCCTAAAGACTAGTATTTTTTGTGTTACTAAGGGAAAACTATTAGGACATGTTATCACTAAGGAGGGAATCTCTATAGACCCTGATAGAGTAGATGCAATATCTAATATAGATCCCCCTAATTGTAAGAAGTAATTGAAGTCATTATTTGGTAAAATCAAATTTTAATGGAAGTTTATTTATGGTTTTTTATAAATAATGAGACCTTTAAATGGCATGTTGAAGAAAGAGGCTAAGATCACTAGGAATGAAGAGACAAAGAAGGATTTCAAAGACATCAAAGAGGCAATTTAACAAGCCCCAGTCCTGATAAGTCTAGAATTTACTAAATATTTTTATCTTTACTCCTTTAATTCAAATCATACAATAGCTATAGTCCTAACTCACAAGATGGATGGATGTGACCATCTAATATCCTTTATAAGCACTAACCTTAAAAATTCTAAGTTGAGCTACTCTTTGTTTGACAAATAAGTATGTGCTTTGGTCAAGGTAGTGAAAAAGTTCAAGAATTATATCCTTAGAAATAAGGTACATGTAATACTACCATACCCTACCACTAAGCTCATGCTTAGTCAATGTGAAATTGGAGAAAGGAGAGGTAAGTAGATGTCTGTTCTTCAAGAATATGATCTAGAGATGAAGATTACAAAATTGGTAAGGTGATAAGGTTTAATTTAGTTGATTACCAATGCTAATCCCAAGATAAGTGTTATGCAGGTAGAGAAATAATGTTTTAGACCCAATGATTGGTATGATCCCATTGTCCACTTACTAATCAATGGTTATTATCCTATAGGGTTAATTAAAGAATAAAGAAGAGACCTAAGGATCAAGGTAGCTCATTTTATGGTCAAGGATGGACTACTGTACATGAATAAATTTGAAGGCATTTACTTGAGATGTGTCTCCAAGAGTGACAAAACTAAGATCATGAGCACCTTTCATGAAAAACTTGGAAGTGGACATCCATCTAGAAGGACTACAACCCATAAATCCTTAGAGATGGTTTATACTAGCCTACTATCTTTAAGGACACTCATAAGCATGTGAGAGAGTACCACTCATGTCAAGTATTCAACACTAAAGAGCCTAAGGCATCCATGCCACTACGGTTAGTAATGATTGATAAACCCTTTGCCCAATTGGGAATATATTTTATAGGGGTCATTAACCCAAATTCCTTTGATGGTCATAAGTATGTTCTGACTACTACTAAATACTACACCAAATAGACTGAAGTAGTGGCAATGAAATGGTGTAAGATTGAAGAGGTGATCAAATTTTTAGAAGAAAACATATGCACAAGGTTTTGGACATATGTATCTCTAGTCTGTGATAATGGATCTACCTTTATATCCATTGAAATGACTAAGTGGGCATATGAAAATAAAATTTTCTTGAATTTCTCATTAAATAATTATCATCAAGGTAATGAAGTGTCTAATTAATAAATAAGAACTTGATGAAAGCCATAAAGAAGTCTGTAGCTGATCAACTAAGAACATTGCACAAGCTACTCAAGTATGCCCTTTAAGTAGATAGAACTATAGTCAAACAAGCTCTCAAAGCATCACCATTATTTTTAGTTTATGGTCAAGAATCCATCTTCCCCATCTCCTTTAAACTACCAACATATAGGTTCATGCAAGAGTACATGGAGGAAGACCAAAAATTTGAAAGTTTAAGTTTATTGTACATTGTTGTTCCCAAAATCAGCTATGCTTATTTTGGTGGACAACCCCTATGAAACTTGTCCATTTCATGATCATAATCTAAGTTCATCATTTGATACAAGTTTATCTTGATCTTGAGCGTAGTTGACTAACGTCATTGAGAAGTTCACAACATTCCCTCGTCACGATTTATCAAAAAATATAAAACTTGTTGCAGTCTTGATCCAATAAGAATGTCGAATTTTGATAAATTTTAAGGCGTTATTTTTGTTTTTTACATGCAAGGTCAGCAAAAATCACTGCTATTGCATTTGTTTTTGTTTTTGATTTTATGCAAAGGTGACAATTTTTGCCACCCTTAAATCTTTTGTCCCTTTCTTCTCCATGCAAGAGCGGCACAAATTATCGCCCTTGCATTTTATGGCCCTTTTATGCAGGAGCGACAATTTTCACCACCCTTGTATATTTTTCACCTTTACATGCATGGGCGGAAAAAAATTCTACCAATGCATGATCACAATTTTTGCACGTGGCATTTATGACCACGCACACTGAGTGGTTGGCATTAGTTTTAGGCCATTTAAATGATGATTGATTACTCATTTTTATTATTTTAAGTTGTCTTCTCCTCCTCCCTACAATCATTCGATTGCTTGAACGAGTGGGATTGTGAGCTCATCAAATTTGAGTTTAGGTTTTCATAATATCTAGGTAGGTTTTGCTTTCTTCTCTCTTTATTTCTAGGTTTTCATATTTTTGTTTTATTTTCCTTTTAAGGTTCAATTTTCTCTTTTTTCCTTCTTTTTAGGTTTTATTTTTCCCTTCTCCACCTCCCTCTCTTCCCCAAAGAGGTGTATCAGGCAAAAGCCTAAAAAACCCAAAACTCATCAATCAAGTTTTCTTGTGTACAGGTAGCAAAAATTTTCACCCCTATACAAAACCTTGTCATTTATACAAAGGTGTAAATTTTTCCACCCTTACACGTTAAACCTACATGGGTGGCAATTTTTCCCATTATTACTTGAGTGTTATACCCCATGTGAAAGGGCGACAATTTTTCTTTCCCATACATAAAATCAACCTACAAAGGTGGAAAAAATTGTTGCCCCTGCATAAGTTTGAATTTTACCTAAACATGCTACATCAACAATTTTTACCACCGATACAACATACCCCATATGCAAGAGCAGTAATTTTTGCCACCTATGCAAACTTTTTCTTAGATTTCCTAACTCTAGGATATTTTGAGTTTTCACTTTTTTGAGCCTACTTTCCTTTGGATTTTTGGCCTACTCACACTTTATCCCTTTCAAGTGCATCCCCATGGTTGTGATCATTGACATGCAGTTTTCCTAGATTGCTAGTATTTCCCCTGATTGCATGATCATGACTTTTATTGCAGTTTCTCTTGGGGATCCTTCTTCATCGACATCCTTTTAACAAAATCTCTTCCAGATGATTGAGGTTTCTCTAAATAAGTCAAAGACAATGAAATACAAGTATCAAGGTATTTTTACAATCACCTTAGTTAATTTTAATGTTGACAACATGAGAGATCAGTCACGTGGATATCACTAAGTTCATGGAAAGAACTAAATCAAGCAATCCCAACCATGCAATGAATAAGATAATCAATAAAAATATTCATTTGGTGTCTTTTTTTCCTATAGCAGCTCACAACACAAAATTTACTCTCTAGTGTGCTCAGTTCTATAACAAGGATACTAGGGTTATGTTAGACACTAAAGGTAATGTGGTGATTAGACTAGATCCTGAGTTCATCGATAAAGTGTTCATGTGTCCTGCTACTGAAGTATTGAAGCTTGATTTTGTCAAATCAAAAAGAGAATATGACAAAGATCCTGAAAGAGCAAATAAATTAATCAACAATAAATGGCTCAAGACACCAAGGGCAAATTTTTCAAGATGGCCACAAAGCTTTCCAAGAAGTGACTTTATGGAAAAAGTTAGTGACCTGATCACTCTTCTCAGTAGGGTAAGAGGTTTACCTTCTTCCTCATAGTTTCATGAATGGATGTATCCATTCATTAAGATAATTATCCAAGGTAAACAAGTCATCTTCTGGGGAGAACAAATCAGTAATGCTCTGCACGAGCAAGTGATGAAGGTATCCAATACCTCCAAATTCTACATGACTTCTTTCGTGATGTATATTATAGCTTCAATGAAAACCTTTCCAAGTTTAACATTAGAAGGAGATAGGAGAGTAACCCTAATGTACCAATAGTACTCTCAGTTGACATTGAAGGGTTCTATTCATCATTTATGAGAGTGAATGATGCTTTCTTTATAGTATTTTTGTGTTTGTTTGATCCTCAATTAGAACAAAGAAGAATGTTCGATGAGGCCTGGGTAGTTACGAATGATTTTGGATGTATGTTCTTGTAATTTCTTTCTTTTTCATACCTAAGGGTTGGCTTTTTCCAAGGTCATCCTTATATGCTTCCAATATTCTCTTCAAAAAAATTGGTCTTGATGGAGCTATGCAGCTGAATAATTATTGTATATAATAAATAGATGGAACTCAAGAAACTTGGCTTCAAGTTTTCAATTGATATTGACAAGTTTTCAGTGTTAACCACTAGAAAAGCTAGAGTTATGGAAACTAAAATGTAACTCGTAACCATGAAACATTTCAAAAGAAGACTAAATTTTGATTATAGGGGCATAAAGGATATAATCATGAGGAAAACCCAATTTCATGAGCTATGATTGAAGATGTTTGGGTAGATCTGAGGACTACAAAAGATGTCAGGACAATGGACTATAGTAGATTATCTCTTAAGCAGATAGAATATCTGAGACTTGTTGATATCCTTGAGAATCTAGTTGATGATGGAGATTTGATCAATAATAGATACCATAATGAATAGGTTTCTAATGCCCCTCTTCCCCCAATCCAATGTCACAAAAAGAGTTGACTTCCTTAAGGAAAAGATTTGAACCAATATTGGCAAACACCAATGATTGGTTAGTGAATAAGGGAATCACTTTGAAAGAGTTCATCACAAGATCAGAAGCTAAATTTCAAGAGGAAACAAGAAGAAAAGTAGAAAATAAGATGAAGAATAAAAATGATGTTCCTTCTTCTTCTAGGCCACATAAGCCTAAGATCATTTTTGTGACGAAGAATTCAAAAGTTAGGGGAAAAGAGCCAAAAACTATAGATATGGAAGTTGAGAAATAAAGCATTGAAGAACCAGTGGTAGAATAGATGGAGACTGATGATAGGCCCACATATCAACAAGAGAAGGAAACTCTGTCTCCTTAAGAGAATGTACAGCAAGGAACATGAATTTCTTCTTCCCCACCTGGCACACCTGTTGTAACTCCTTCACCTATTTCTCCAATTAATGTTCCCTCTTTTGGAGTAACCTCTCCTTTTAAAATAAATTTTGACAACCCTCAAGGCACTTTTGGAGATATTTCATTCCTCAAGATTAATTCCCAGTTTGTCATCCCCATATTTCGATATTCAAGATAGTTCTACTTTTGATCACTCAGCAGAAGGTGCAATTTTTACTGATACTTCACCTATTGTTTCCACTACCAATGCAATTTCAACTCTAGTAATGCCAAAAATGGAGATTTCTCATAATGTAAGTATTTCTCTAGTCCCACCTTGGTTTTCAGCTTATACGCCCAAGAGGAAAAAATAAGCCATCTCTCCAGATGAATTTGATTTCAATAAAATGCTCCTAAGAAGCCAAAGATTCTTTCAAAGATGATTGGGGATAGGGGACACAAATTTTTGGAAATAGCAAAACCTCCATAGGATGTAACTATTGAGAATTTTGATGTAAGTGACTACTCTATCTCTAGAGTTGAGTTAGGTAAGATAACTCATGAAAGTGCTAAGAGTGATATGCAATCAGCCATGAACATCTTAATTTAGAAATTTGACAGAGAGAAAGAAATGAAGGATCATTATAAAGAAATGGTGGAATAATTAACTATAGTGGTAAGGAGAATCACCTTCTCTCTAGAAATAGTAACTCCAGAGGCCATTTCCATAGAAGACCTTGTGATTTAGAAAGTGGAAAAGACCTATCTCAATGGAAAAGTACTTGAAGAGTACTTGAACAAAATGCATGCACAAGGAATTTCCTTGCTCACAGAGTTGTCTAAGAAAATTGGTAAAATGAAAAAAATAAGACCAGAACTTGATGATCTCATTACTGTTATCTCTCGGGAGGTTGAAAGCATGAAACAATATCTTGACAAATGGATGGATATGAGAAAACTAAAAATAAGCACTCTAATATCAATCAGTATCATTACTGATAGAGACTCTTACACTAAAACTAAAGAAGCATTGATATATAGGAATCAGGTGCTTAAATAATTAATCGATGACCTTGAATCTTCAAAGGACCTTAGTGAACAAAGTGATATCAATATTTTGTATAGATTGGAGGAGCTTCCTTACAAGATTACATCACAAGACAACCAATTCCTTCAACAAAAGAAATGATTCAGGAATTTGAAAGTATATTCTGAAAAGAATTCGAAGAAAAGGCATTTTCAGTAGCCTCTGTGGACAATATCCTAGATAATCAGTTAACTCTAGATAATCTAAAAATTAGGTTAACTAGTCATACAAAATCAACTACAGTAGTAAGAGATGCCATAGTTAGAGCTAAGATAATATTCAAAAACACTGTTACTCTAGATAATATTAGGATGTAAGCAGCTATCGCCATGTACGATGCTCACATGAAGAAAAATGGGGATAGAAATTGAAATTGTCCTTCGTTTAATTTCCATTTTTCAAATGCACTTTTGTAACCACTTTGGACATTTTCATATGTAATTTTGTCATGTGTAATTACATGTAAAAATATGGAAAGTCCAAAGTCAACAAGGACTCCTATCTTTAACTAGGTCAATGTAATTAAGTCTTTTTCTAAATCCTCAAGGCGTCTCCCTGTAAATAAGGAGAGCCTCTTTTGTAATATATATATATATATATATATCTTTTAGTGATTGAAATCAAAAACTCTGCCCAAATTGAGATGCCTTTTGAGACTTTGAGTTTAGATTGTAAATCATATTTTCTTAAATAAATGAGAAAGCAAGTGTCTTTTCAAACTTTGTATTGGAATAAATTGTGTTATTTAGGAAATAGTTCTTATGTCCTTTTCCTAATACCATCTCATCTATTTGATTAAATAAGCAGAGTGAGTGAAAATAATTTGGGAAATGTTCTGAAGTTGATTATGGAGACTTTGTGCTACTATAATTGTCTTTGGTACAAAGGGTATTGGAAAGGATTTGAACTACTTTTATCCTTTGTGATCATATACTTTGTTGTAGTTTTCAGTGGAGACTTTGGGCTACATTTCATTATACTATTATATAAGTTATAAATCAGTAAAAGAAGCAATGATAGGCTTTGTACTCTCATGGGTTTCTTGTGGTTTTAGTTAATATCAAGGAAGTTTTCCTTTACTTTGTAAACATCATTTCTGAAAAAAGAGAAATGGATGATATGATCTCACCCCTAATTTAATATTTAGTAGAAGTTAAGTTTGCAATAGTTTATAGGGAATCTCACCTTGCTGAGAGGAGAGATTTATCTCATTATGCTGTGGCTGATATACCCATTTTGTCTTAAGCTAGCTGACGACAAAATATTCACCCAACATACATAATATAGATGGGAGATGTGAGAGGGGAGGCTTTTACCAATTTTAGTAGATACCACACCATAGTAAAGAGGTGGTTTGATAAGTGTTTAAAGATAAAGGTCTTTAGGTAAGGAGACTTAGTTTTTATCTCGGACAAAGCATCTAAGCCTAAGGGTAAACATGAGAAGTTCACACCTTTGTGGATAGGTCCCTATAAGGTTACTGAGATACTTGGAGACAACACCTTCAAGCTAAAAAAATTAAAAGGAGAAGAGTTCACACTTACCTCCAATGGGTATTACCTTAAGCACTAATTCTTTGTTGTCCCACCTAAGGTCTTCATGGAGTAAACTATAAGACTAGTTAGAGTTATTATAGGTATGCTAGGTTAGTTTCTTTCCATTCTTTCTTTCATGCCCCTTGTTTATATATATGTCTGTATATATATGTTTGCTTATTTATTTAATTTTTTTTGTTTACTTTTTGTTTGGTTTGTTTACTTTCCCTACTTTGTTCTTTACTTTTAATAAGTCCTTTTAGATAGTCCTTAGCTCAAGATTCATATGATTTCTTGAAAGGAACTCCATAGTTCAAGAATACAGGGATGTTTTGTCACCAATGATGAACCATCAATTATTAGATTATGAGACTAATGTTATAGTTTGGAGAAAGTAATAAAGATTGATGGATAGGTTAATTATTCCTTGAGATTTTAAGCCTTGTTCTTATCTAATATTGATTCTAAGAAAGATTGCACATGTAAAGTGAAAGCTTAGATTATTGGGGTATAGTCATGCTTGCACTTAAAAAACATTATAATTTCTCAGGATAAAGTTTAAAGCCAAGGATGATTGTCTGAATATCAAACACTTGACCAAATCCCAAAACTTGGCTAGCCTAATTCCTAACCTTTGCTAAAAATAAAAATACAAAAAACAAGAACCTTATTGAAAAATTCAAAAGCTTTCTAAGCAAAGGTGATTCTGGTAATATCCACTAGGGATATGGATACCTAGATGGTAGTGGATCAAGGCCTTGAGTGGAGCCAAAGGCATCTATATTAGGGTTATGAATGCTTATCTAGTAGCAGAGTAATGCCCAATCCTTCCCTAAGCTAAAGCATGGTTCTTAACGAATATCCAAACATGTTGAAAGTTAAAATTAATGGTTAAAGTCATGAACCTAAAATTTGTTCTCTAAATCATGTGGTAATCAATATGTAGAATCAAAGAGCACACACAACATGGCTATGTGTGCAAGATTTGTTCCAACCATGAACTAATCTTAATAATGGTACCTAATCAAATGGAAAAAGTAGATTAATTATTAGTCTAAACTAGAGTCTCTAAATTCTAACATCTTGCTATGTTTTCCATAGAATTCACCATTTTTCAAGGTTAACATACCCCGATTTCTAGAAAATGGGGACCCTTATCTTAAATTATGCAAATTTGTACCCTAAATTTGAAAATTCATTTGATTAGAGTACCATTAAAATTATTTGCACATTATCTTTATTTGCATATCATCCACACCTAATTTGGTTGGCCTTTTTATTCATAATTTTGATTTAACCTTGCCTAAAGTTGTTAACATTTGATCTTTATGTTTTAGGTCATAGCTCCAATGAAGTCCATTTGGAATGAGCAATGTCTGGGTTTTATTATTTAATAACAATTTGATCTTTTACTAGCCTTTGGTCTATTGAATTCAAGTTGAATTCATGTCTGATCAACTTAAGACCCTAATTGCAATTACCCTAGCTCATGCCCTTTGAATTGAATTCAAATTTAACAGGAATAATTTATGTCAAAATGATTTATCATGATTGAGACTTAGTTTAATTTTTATCCTAAGGTTTAGTCATGTTAATTAACATGACCAAACCTTAGTCTAAATTTTTTTATGCTTGGTCTCTTTATTTTCCTGGGCCCCCTTGGTCCCTTTTATTTCCACATGGTTTAACTAACCATTAGGAGCTTCTTTTACGTCTATAGACTTAGCCTAAAAAGCTTTGTCCTAAGACTTTATGCAATGTCTTGTTATTATGTGAAAGGTCCCTTTTATTATGTTTCTAACTTATCTTAAGAATTTAACCTAAAGATTTAATCATATTTATTAATATGAATACAAAATTAGTCTAAGACTTTAGCTTAAGTTTTATGTTCCCAAAACACTAACTTAAACATCATTTCTATTCATAGGATCAATGATCTATGTTTGACTGAATGAATGAGATCAACAGTGTAGGATTAAAATTAAAATGTCAAAGACCTTGACCCTAAGCTAAAGCTTGAGAATTTTCTAGAGATCAATGTTTTGTAATTACTCATCCAGATTGATCTAATGATGTATATCATTTTAAAAATTCAAGGAAGACTTGGAACAAGTGATAAAGTGTCAAGTGTCATAATCTCAACCAAAGAACACTCAACAACCAATGGCATTTGACCTTAATGATCAAGATATAATAGAGCACATTTGCTTAGATGAGGATGATCCAATGGTGTGAGATGAACATTAAAAAATCAAGATGAATGCATAGATGACATGTGTCATATCTTTGTGCCACAAATCAAATATTGAGCATATTTTAAACATTTACGGTACATAGATGAGTTTACACATTATGATCAATGGTCTGTAGAGCAAGAGGTACAATTTAGTAGATAAAGATTGATGAAGCATGATTGATTTGTGCAATCAAGATCAATGATGTAAGATCAACATTGAATTTTCAATGAAGATTTGAGTTAATGGAAAAGTGACAAGTGTTATAATATGGGGAATGTAGTGAGTAGCCAATGGTGTTTAATTTCTTAGATCAAGATCGATGGTTTACATTGATTTATGTAAGGATGATCCAACGGTGTGAAATCAAGAAAGAATTTAAAAAAAAAGGCAATGGTCATTTTTAAACTATGAATGAGAAAATAGCTTCAAAAATTCTACATAGGTGCCATGGTGATGCCACACCAAAGCCACGTAAGTATAATGTGCCAAGTGGAAGATCTTGTAGACCTAGGAAATACAAGGGCATAAACATGCAGTCCACTTAGGATCTAAGTCATGAAGCTCATGCAAGTTAAAATAAATTATACCATTAGAAAAAAATAAAAACCTTCAAAAAATCCCTAAGCACATATAGGAGCCCTAATTCTGCCTTGTATTCTCCATAATTAATCTAGAGAAGCAGAATTGTCATTTGTGTAAGAGTAATTCGATCTAGAATTAAACTACAAACCACTAGTGAGTAATTTGAAAAAATAAACAACCAATGATAGAACTCAAGGGACAAAACAAAGGATGTGATCAAAATCTTTATTGAAGATCAAATTCCTAGTTTCAAAATAATTATCTTGGTTCATCTAAACACAATCATAGGATTGCTTATGGACAAGATCAAGGGTTTGAGAACCTAATCTAGGAACTTGGAAAACCTCCTTGAGGATGAAAAATATCTACAATATAGGACGAAACACTTATTTGAAACCATGATCACTTATCCTACTATACCTAGATCCTTAGGCCTCATCCCTGATGAAGAACAAAATTATAAGTAAGACTATTTCTGATAATAATATGATCATGGATATGACTCTAACTACAAAGAAAAAGATTAAGTAAAGCTAGAAACATCAAAAGGCATTAAGAAAGGTAGATAAATACCTAAAGAGCTTAGCAGGTCAAATCAAGGAGCTCTTCATGAAACCAATTATCGACCTTGTGTTATTTGAGGAGCAACATCAGAATGCAATGAATGCCCTATAATAGTAATAGAGGACTCCAACAACACAAGGGTCCCAAATATTAGTTGAATTAAGAATATTATTCCTATGGATAAGTATTGTATATTTTAAAAATGGAATATTATGTTTATGTAGATTAGTCCATCAGGGAAAGTCTAATGTATTATAAAAAAAAATGTAGAAAGGATGGTTGTCCAAACACTTGTACTTTTATAATTAGCTAGGACTGACCAACATACTTCCTTACATCTTATAAAAGTAGCATTGTCAATTGTAAAAAGGAGGGAGTTTTTAAAGCCAAAACCAATTGTAACTTTTGAGCAATTAATATAATAAATTATACAAAGTTTATCCAAATTTACTTGTGTCTTTTGTTATGTTGGCTTCTCTCTCACTTATTTATTATAGCTTTTATATTTGAAGGTTCTTATGAATTTATGGTGTGGAAATTTGAATATAGAACTGTTAACATGTGCCGATTATAGGGTAATTAAAATTTCTTAGGTTCATTTGATTTTCTTACTCTTCTTACATTTGGGCTAATGATGTTTGCTTGTAGGGGTAAATTATTAAAGTAAACTTGGTTCTTATTTTCATTATTTCCAACATTCCTTAGATGTTTTCCTAATGTGTGGTAGGATTTTATCTTATGACACTTCATGTTATATGCTGGTTAAGTGCATGCCTAGATGATATTTGAACTTTGTCATGATGTTTGGAAAGAAGATCAACAACATCCCTTCTCTGTCTTACCTTTCCTTTTGCTCTTTTTTTAACTATATCATTCTAGCTTAATTTTCATTGTAAATATCCATCTTAGATTAGTCTTCAAATTAGTTTTTGATCATAATTCACTATTCTTAGAATAACACACTTCATATTTTTCATAAATTAATTATTTGGCCATGGTACCTCCCAACCACCAAACATTATAAATACTATGAAATAGTACACTTGCTTTGCCTCTATTCCATCAACAGGTAATAGTATTATGATAGCCTATAAATCATGTGCTAAATTCTTATAATTCTAAAATGAGAAGTGTTCTTGAACACTCTGGGCCCCTGTGATACATATGCAGGAATCAAACATACATATAAAAGAGAATGATAAAGAGAGATAAGATGGACATAGGAGAGGCCTATGAAAAGTGTCACCTAATGAATAAATAATTTATAAATAATAAAACTACCAAGGAATATTCCAATATCATCTTCTTCACAAGTTTTTCTTGGTGTGATGATAACCTTCTTAAAGGTGGCATAGGGGATGCTTCATGCCTTGGTGACTCATCTTTGAGATTTTGAAACTGCGCCTTATCATTGATTAATAAATGACATGTCATCTTATTAGATTCTAACTACCTCTTCTTGCCTTGGATACTTGTTTAAGATCCATATTCCATTATCCTTCCACTTCTATTCTACAATTTCATTCATAACTCTTGCATTTGTTCTCTAGAGAGGCCTATTCTTTGTAACCCTATTTTAACACAAAAATCCAAGGTTTGAAATATTAACAACACTTATAGGAAACATAAAATCATATTTGATTTCCCTTTATCCCATTCCATCTTCTCCCAAAATTTTAAGACTAAACTCCTAATGTAGACCTACTAACCTATCACCATCTTCCCAATTAGCCCTAAAACAAGTACATGGTACTAAAGACCATAAAATACCATAGAATACCACTCAAAAACCAACAAAATATTGTATAGTACATTAAATAGGGTAAAATGGAAAAGTTTCATGCAAGTTCATGGATTGGAACTTTAGTTATGCCAATTGCAAGTTTTTAGCCCTAGTTTGGAAAGACATAGGCCTGAATAGGCCAAGAGCAAAGAAATGGAATGGGGAGAGTTTTGATCAATTTAAAAACATATTAATACTTATGTGATGTCTTCCAAAAATTTACTCATCTCTTATAATAGTCATTTGTTCTTGAACCACCTTCATACTCTCCAAAAGGCCAAGTTTCAAGGTTTTACATGTATTCTAGGACTATGAGATATGTTGTAAGTTTCCTTGCCTTTATTGTCAATATAAAAAAATTATCAACCTACTTAAAGAATCTCTCATGAATTATATACACCATAATTTCCCATCCAAACTCCAATCTCAATTCTAACATTGCATATTCTTCAATTCTTGGAAGTGAGTTCGCATTCGCTAGCAGGTTTGTATACATGTGCTCAAGATAAGGTGATAGAGCAAAATATATTATGATATCCATAATTAATTTGAAATATTTAATTTTAACTTATATGAGCTTATTATGGTGTGAATATTACCCTACCTTTCATTCCAATCTTTAACATGCCTATGACTGAGTCTCTGTACCTTGATTTATACCTCTAACCTACAAAATTAGGCCATTTCCTTCCCTATTCTATTCCACACATATTTAAAATTTTTACCAATAGGTATGTATGAGACATATAAAGGTCATACAAGTGTTTTTAGGAAAATTTTTATGCATTTTTAATCATTTGGAGAACCAAAATAGTCATTGGGTCTTTTTAACCTTTCTAGGCAGCTTAGGAGGTGCTAATCTTATTAACCACTGTTCATAGAGTTTAGGACTCTAAAAACACTCTTAATGACATAAGTTTGGATCACATATACCCATTTAACATCCCAAAACACCATTATTAACCATGCACTTACTCCTTTATAGGTTTAGAAAAAGATTGATCTCTTCAAGATATCACACCTATGAGTTTGAACCCAATTTGAGTTTTTTAGCATGAAGACTTATCTTGATGTTTCATTTTGATTTGAAAAGGATAATTTAGGTATTTAAAATCCTTCCCTATATTTTTAAGTAGTTTTATTATGGGTATTACTTCCCATTTATCTTTGGAACCTAATTAACTCAAGCCTAGGGTTTTAGGCTATTCCTCTTAATTTGACCCTAACCATTGTTATTTGATGTTATCTCAATCTTCCTAGGTTTACAATCACCCTAAGAAAATTATCTAGGGTAATTATTTCCTCAAAAAATTCTCATAATTATATATCCATTACAAAATTCATGCTTTTCATGTCCTTTACAACTATAACTATAGGTTTGTGTTTAGGCCTAACAACTGTCAAGCTTTGAGAATGTATTTCTTGATGGGATATTATTATTACATTCAAGTACAAGATTTATTTGGATATATTTAATATATACATAATTAAATATGGGTTTTAGGTACCAACATAGACTCATAAAAGCAATCACTCTAACCATTTCTTGGATGCAAACTTGTAGGTTTGCATTTTCTATCTCATCACTATTCCCAAACCATTCTTGAGATGGATTTTTAACTTTCCAAGGAGATTTAAACTTGTATCATCTTCTCAATGATAATATTCGCTTATTACAATCCTATATAATTATGTTTAATGTAAAATAATTTTTCCTTCTTCATAGGTTTACTCATAGTCTTGACACAATCCATCTAGATTACACTGCCTTGTTGCATTTTGACTGTAGATGGTTTGTCTAACTCAAATAAAAGGAAGTGAAATTTATATAAATAACATAATTTTATCTTAAATTCCATGAATATTCATTTCCAATACTTCCCACACCTCAAACTCCATTGACCCCCACATTCATCACATAAAGTGCTTTTAAAGATAGTTTTATAGGTAGGCCTGTAAGTGCATGACAATTCTTCTCCATTGCTATATTGATCATGCATGGTAAAGTAAGGGTTTGTAGGTTTATTTGTAGCTAAGAAACAATGTTAAAATATTTAATATATATTGAATACCATCTCTTAAATATCAAACTGCAATAAACTGTTAAACACTAAAGATCTCTTAAGATCCATGAATCAAAGATTTCTCAACTGTACAAATCTCTATGTGAGAATTTCACTCTCTCATGAATATTATTCTTGACTTGGAGATGGTGTGGAAGAACTCATTTACCTGATTTAATAATCTATACCTTATTTATATTTGTTTCTAAACCTTCCATTCTAAAAATACCTCACAAAAAACTTGTCTAAACTTACAATCCTAACAAAACACCACATCCTTAGCATGGGAAGACCTAGAACATGGTTATATGCATAAAATTATATGTTTTAAGGAATAATAATATCCTAAAATATATTATTTCACCTTTCATTTTCATCAAGTAAGCTTCAAATTCATTCAAGCTGGAAAAAATGAGAGTATAGGGTTCTACATGGGTTATGAAGAGTCCATAACCTTAACTATAGTTCATAGAGCACAAGGGATATTTATAAAAACATATTCCATGGATTAAGAGGGAATAGGGACCCCATAAAATACTAAAAATAGATACTCTTTATACGCTTTATCCTTCATGAATGATCCTCAACAAAATTGTCTTCTTAAGCCTACCAAGAACTTGATGGAGAAATGACATAGGTTTTCACCTCATTTTGGACCTGTAACTCCTCAAAATGCCTGGTTTGAGTTTGGGTAAGGTATAATGAGTGTTTTATGTGATGTAAAATCAATTATCATCTTATAAATTTGTAATAAGACTCTTATATACTCATCTACAAGCAAGAAACTACCACATTCTACCTTCTTTTCCTACTAGAACAATGAAGTAGGTGTTGATGAAGTCCTTCATTACATGTACAAAGGTGGAGAAACATGTAAAGATAGCCTCATATCATTATCTACCATTTATTTCACCATATTATTCTTTTAACATTATATAATGAGTGAGAAAACACTTCAAATAGTAACATTCAAAGAATGAGTTTTGACACTATTGGGAAAACTGTATAGACCAAAGGAGTGAAAAAATGATCTTTGACATGTGTCTCATGACCTAACATGATTTAATAAACCCTTATCACCTTTGAAATAACTTGGACCTAACATGGAGTAGCTTAGACAAGCACGAGACAAAAAGAAATAATTACTTTAACTTCTCCAAAATTACCTTAAACTATGCTATACACCTTATAAATGATTAAGCCATGAACATTGGTTAAAAAATTGAGTGATATGACTTAATGTTTTGACTAGGCTGCCTTTGAAGATCTTGATCACCACCAGGAACATTTCCACTCCTTACCATGACAAGATAGGCTATGAATAACATAAACACCTTCAAGGGTTATCAACAAAGTTAGACATGGTCTAGATAACAAGTTTTTAATATCAGTCACCTATGGTATTTAATTTTGGCTAACAAGGCCATATTATTATTATTTAATCATAGTGGGATGGTGAATGTAAGCCTTTTGATAATGGGGCTGTCTTGAACTCAAGGGTTGAGCCTTGATTAGTATTTTTCAAGTGTATAAGACTAATTTATCATGAAAAATAAAGATTTAACACCTACAATAATTTATAGGTATGCACTATAAACAAATAAGCAAACCTACATTTTCCTATTTGTTTAATGTGGTGTTGTAGCTTAGTATCTAAGATAAGCCACTATGTATGACCACTCTTTACTTGAGTTGTGAAGCCTACACAATAACTTAGCTCAAAATAAAATAGCTATGTGAGGCATATTATGAGAAAATGTGATTATGATTATTAATGATAACATTAGATAGCATGGAATCATCACAATTAAATGACTAATATAGTACCATAATATGCATGTAAAACCAAGCATACAAAGTATCTTTTCTAGATTGATGTTAAAAGTGAGAAACATAGTAAACAATGATCATAAATTGAATATGATAATTTGAATAGAAAAAATTGGGGAGGGTGCATGAGATACATTATGGCATCAAAGGTTTGGAATATGCATGATATCCATCATGGGATTAACAACTAAGTAAACTGAGAAAACTAGTGTCATGTCCATGGTTCATATAGAAAGAGCACACCCAAAAATCACACATTGTGCACAAGATAAATCCAAGAGGATACATACAAGGGACATGTTAAAATCTAACTCACATGCATATTAACATATAATGAAGGATTTGAGACACAAATAAGGACATGCTCAAATATACACAATCCAAACAAGATGAATACACATAAAACATGAAGTAAAAAAGTAAATATGAAAATCATTCATGATTAAGAAAAGTTGATATGTAAGTGCAACTTATAATATCAATATATTAAACAACTCAAGTATCCAATAATCTATCAATGTGAAACTAAGTGAAAAAGTAATCACACAATGTAATGTACTAAAGTAGAAACTGAAGGGATAGTCTAATAAGGATAAAGCATGTGTAATAGGATGCCCCCAATGAATTTGTTTTGATATATATAAGTTGTAGAGATCCTAAGACTAGTTTTAATCTAGAAACTTAGGCCCTATGTTCATTAGGATAAGTCTACTACATTCAAACAAGATCACAATGTGTTACCAGTTGGGTTGAGTAGTTTTGTCTATACAAAATTTATGGGTCCGAGACAATATCACCACTTACAAATACATATTGAAATGATAACTTATATGTTAAAACTCACTCATGTAAAATTATGGAGCATATTTTATATGAAACTAGGTATATAAATATACTAAATAAACTAAGAAAAAATTAACTAATGTAAATTAACTAAACAAAGGATGCATAGTTCTTAGTTTTATTAGGAAATTATGAAATATTGTGTGTGTGTGTGTGTGTGTGTGTGTGTGTGTGTGTGGGTGTGTGTGTGTGTCTAACTCACATGCATATTAACATATAATGAAGGATTTGAGACACAAATAAGGACATGCTCAAATATACACAATCCAAACAAGATGAATACACATAAAACATGAAGTAAAAAAGTAAATATGAAAATCATTCATGATTAAGAAAAGTTGATATGTAAGTGCAACTTATAATATTAATATATTAAACAACTCAAGTATCCAATAATCTATCAATGTGAAACTAAGTGAGAAAGTAATCACACAATGTAATGTACTAAAGTAGAAACTGAAGGGATAGTCTAATAAGGATAAAGCATGTGTAATAGGATGCCCCCAATGAATTTGTTTTGATATATATAAGTTGTAGAGATCCTAAGACTAGTTTTAATCTAGAAACTTAGGCCCTATGTTCATTAGGATAAGTCTACTACATTCAAACAAGATCATAATGTGTTACCAGCTGGGTTGAGCAGTTTTGTCTATATAAAATTTATGGGTCTGAGTCAATATCACCACCTACAAATACATATTGAAATGATAACTTATATGTTAAAACTCACTCATGTAAAATTATGGAGCATATTTTATATGAAACTAGGTATATAAATATACTAAATAAACTAAGAAAAAATTAACTAATGTAAATTAACTAAACAAAGGATGCATAGTTCTTAGTTTTATTAGGAAATTATGAAATATTGTGTGTGTGTGTGTGTGTGTGTGTGTGTGTGTGTGTGTGTGTGTGTGTGTGTGTGTGTGTGTGTGTGTGTGTGTGTGTGTGTGTGTGTGTGTGTGTGTGTGTGTGTGTGTGTGTGTGTGTGTGTGTGTGTGTGTGTGTGTGTGTGTGTGTGTGTGTGTGTGTGTGTGTGTGTGTGTGTGTGTGCGCGTGTGCGTGCGCGTGCGTGTGTGTGCGTGTTTATGTTTATGTTTTTAAATTATTATGTATAGAATCATTTTAGATACATAATGTTCATTGGGTTATTTACTACTTTACCTTTGAGAAAATACAAATGATAAAATTTTATGCTCAAATTTTTTGTAATCAAATATGTTCCTAACCAATTATGGTATAATTTTCCTTTAGTTTCCTCCTTTGCATTGACATTCATGATATTATTTAAAACCAAGTCACCAACCTCAAACTCTATATTATGGATTCTTTTGTTATATTCCTTTTGAATGTGACTTTGATATACTCTGATATGTTTTGTTTCATTTATGTTTGTATTATCTAATAGTTATAGCTTGTGTAAACACATTTCTCTATATTGGTCATTTATAATAAGTCCTTTGAGGGATAACCATAAAGATGGAATTTATATTTCTAATGGAAGTAACACTTTTGTTCCATAGACCAAGGAATATGGAATAGCCCCACGAAGTGTGAGAATTATAATGTGATAATCCCATAGTGCATAAACTATTTGGATATGTTAATCGTCACAAAATTTAGTGCATGTCTTATTCGAAATTTTGTTTATAGTGTAATTTTTAGTTTTTTGTTTTTCCATTGCACTAAGGGTAATAAGAAATATAAAATTTATGTTGAATCTTATATTTAATGAAAATATTGTTTACAATTTTTTTCAATAGATGAAACATATTAGGTAATGATATCTGAAGGAATACAAAAGTAAGAGATAATATACATCATCAATAACTATCATATGTCCTCTCTTATAATAAATTCTAAGGGTTTAAATTCAACCAACTTGGTGAAATATTAAGTATCTCTAATTATATGTTTATGCCTACTTTCTGACTCTAGACTTATTTTTCCTACCAAATCAAATCCCCAAAGCACAAATAGACATGGTGAAATAATAAATTTCAATTTGTGCAAAAGGTACATGGTTTATATTGTTGTGTCTTTGAAACTTGTCACATATATTTCCATATTCATGCCATTCATGTTCCATTGTAGGCCAATAGTAGCCTAACTGAAATAATCTATATGACATTAATTTTCCACTAAAATTTCTACCACATTTAGTGTCACGTATCCCTTATATTGCTAGCTTATCCTCTCTGAAGTTTAATCATTACAATAATTATCTATCAAATGATCATTTAAATAATTACCCCCCAATGATAGAATATTAAAGGTGTCACTTTGTAAATTTTTATTATCATTTATAGAAAATATATCTAGTGTAACTAATTTATTCAAAAAATTATATATACGAGTAAAACCATTATGAGCATTTTTCACTGCATGTAGTTTCCAATATTGATAACACTATTAAATCTATTTCTAAAAGTGATGGATTTTGTAAAATTTATAAAGTGAATATTTATAGATAATTATTTATGTCATTTGGTATTAAATAATTTGTACTATCCATTGCATCGACATTATGATTATATTTTCATGGAATATTCACAATTGAAAAATTACCAAAGATACATGTAAATATTGTACCATATTTCTATATGGGATTATATTTTCTTCTTATGTTTGGTAAATATCCGTAAATTGATTAAAATATTATTATGAATCTCTATTTATATTAATATATTTGACCTATAAGGCATGAGCATCTACAATACCAAAATCAATGACTCATATTTAACAATATTTTCTCTACAATAAAAACACAATATTTATGCAAATTGCATAGGGTGTCCTTGTGGAGCAATAATAACAATCCTACACCAACACCTAATGCACACTTATAACCATAGAAAAATATTATCTGTGTATCCTAAAAAATATTATATGCTATGAAATGATCTTTAAAAGTAAATATGAGTAGTGCTATATCCTGTTATGGTGTAGCAGCTAACTAGTTTGTGATGGCTTAAACTTTTACTAATTTTATGGGTATGATATTTAAATCAAATTCCATGAGTAACATTACCCATTTTTTATGCATCCTTGCAAATGAGGTTTTGACATGATAAAATTTAATGGATCAACCCATTTAATAACTTGAGTCTCATTATTAATCATATAGTGTCAAATTTTATGTGATTAATATAAGAGATAACCATAAACTTTCCATTTCAATGTAATTTTTTGCATAGTTGACAAGTGTGTAGATAATATAATAAATGCCATGTTATCTATGATCAACATCATACTATGATAGTAAAGTTCCTAGTGCATGATATGTACCAAAAATTTATAATAAGAGTGGTATATCTAGTATTAGAGGCATGCGAATAGGTGGATTTTTTAAAAAAGATTGTTTGAATGCCTCAAAACTCTCATAGAATTTTATGTCCCATTCAAACTTTGTATCTTTATTGACTATTCTTGCGAAGTGTTGTGTCTTATCTACTAGTTGAGCTAAAAAATGATGTATCATCTAAATGTTTCCTTATAAATATTGGATTTTTTTTAGTACTTGAGGTGGAGGCATGTCAATGATATATTTGGCATTTTTAGGATCAACTTCAATACCTCGTTGTGATATAGTAAAGATGAATAATTTACTTGATGTTAGAAAAAATGCACTTTTTAAGATTTAAACTTACATTATACTATCATAGCTTTTGAAATATATATCATAAATCAATTTCATGATCTTGCCTCTAATTAATTTTTTGAAGTTAATAATACACATAATCATCTATTTTATTATGAATGAGATCATGAAAAATTACGTGTCAGGCTCATTGATATGCAACTTTGGTGTTTTTTAATCTAAAAGGCATCACTATATAACAAAAGGTACTCCATGGTGTGATAAATTATGTGTTCTCTTAATATTTATTATATATTTTTAGGATCAATGCCTAGTAGAACAGAGTGTTCCTAACCAAATATCTTGAGAAAATCAATTAATTCTCATCTTATTGATTTCTCCTCATTTGTTTTAAGTTCAACAAAAAAAAGTATGATTCTTGGATCTATATCTATTCCATGATTAAATTAAAGTATCTCTCATATATAAGTGTGGATATATATTTAGTATGAGGTGTAGTAGGAAATGTATACAAACCATCAATTTATATATCATCTTATGAATATTTAGTCTCACCAAAATATGCATGAGAATTTATGGAATAAGGAAACCTATTCTTATGACAAAATGAAGTGAGATATTCATATGATCCTAAATATTCTAGTAGAGAATCATCATTAGCAAAATCATCTAATGTTAAAAAGTCATGATGATATAGAATCATCTATAAGATTTGGATATATAATTGATATTGTGGATATGTGATTCATTGAGTATCTAGCTTGCTCAATAGATTTGAAGAAAAATGCATATTTGGATATGTACTTGAGGTTGAATTGTTTGAATGATATGTATAACCAAGGCTTTGTTTACCTTAAATAGTATATTCCTCAAAAGGATGGAGAATTCTTTGTGCATGATTTTCTAGTCATTATTCTCTATAACCCATCTTTTACAAATATTTTAATCCAAAACTATATTGATTGTCATTTGTATTATTAAAGGAAGGAAGTTCTTGTGTAAATTTAGGAGTCATGATAGAGCTATAATAATAGGTTGTACCACTATCTGATTAGAGAAGTCCATATGAGGGAAAATTTTGTGTAGACTATATTAATTGAAAATACTTAAATGGCTCATGATCCATAGGACACACACACACACACACACACACACACACACACACACACACACACACACACACACACACACACACACACACACACACACACACACACACACACACACCCTCAGCAATTAAATTTCAAAAATGCATGTAAAGTGTATGGGACAACTTGTGTATCATGAATCTAAGGCCTTCTAATAAAAATGTTGTAATTAAGATCATTTAGCATAACTTGGCATATTTTATCAATAGGTTTAGGACCCAATGTGATATTTAGGGTTATTTGTCCTAATACCTTGCACATAATATTATCAAAGATATAATATCCATATTTGAATGATCCAAATTTTTAGTATTTATATTTAGTATTCAAAGGAAAGAAATATTTTGAATATTCAAGCCTAAACCATTATCAATTAGGACTCACTTGACACCTATGTCATTATTATGATATAAATGTCTAAAGGTGAATATTGATTAATGGTTTATTGTAGTGGAAAATCTTTCATTTGAAAATATATTGACTATTTTGTCCATCATAATGTGTTAATTATGGAAACCACATAATTTGGTTCAACATTTCAAGGAATAAGAGTCTCACATAGTGTCACATATAAAATATCATTGTACATATTTAAAAATTGGAATAAATCTAAAATGGAGATCTTTGTTGTTGTGGTATTAATTTGATCAATGATGTTAAATCCTTGAGTTCCTCCATTGTGCCTCACATGATGGGGATCTTGACCTATTTTAGTGATAACAACATGGATCATGGGTTATATTATAAGCCTAGGGAGAATAGTAGAGGTGAGATGGTAGATGAGGTGATTGATAGGTCTAGGGGAAGGAGGAATGAAAATAAGAAACTTAATCCTCTGACATTAAGTAGTAATAGGTGGAAAATCCAAGTGAACCATGTAATTAAGCATCATGTGTTTTTTTTTATTATGGTATTTACTTATATTGGATTTTATAGTTCATTTTAATGTATACATCCATGGACTTATATGCAACTTAAACATTCTACATATTTATGGAAAACTACATGCAAAAAATACTCATTTTTTTTGAATTACAAAATGATAAATAAATTCACTAATTTTTATCATGATTATTAGGAAAATTAGAAAATCCAAAATTTGAAACCTTACTATAATATGAAAAAAATATAAGGAAACCCTGATGGATGATAAGGTTTTGAAATATTTTATCAATAGATGGGTTTACAAATATGTTTATACAAAATTGGGAATTAAGAGAGACTTAATAATAATTAGATAAAGTATTACATAAAATTTGAATGCTACATATATGCAATAAATGACTCAAATTGATTTTAAACTTACTAAATTTAGAAATATATTAAAAGGGTAAATTACCAAAAAGAATACAAATTATGTGGAAATTGAATATGTAGGACTTTGACTAAGACTATAAAAATAACTTGGAGGCTCTATGAATTCATTTGGAATCAAGATGAAGGATTTGATTTCTCTCTAGAGGAGGTTGTTAAAAATAGATAGGGGTGGCCTATGCTAGTGTACTTATGGAATGTCAACATCCTATGGGGATTTGACCTTTGTGACTAATATGATAGGTTCAGTTGTACCTATATTTCATATTTGACCATGAAGTATCTATCAATCTATTATAGAATCCACTGTGTAGCTTATTCTTCACTAAACCCTAGATTAATGACACATTAATATGAATGTAATCATGGGTTAAAATGGGTTACCATTTAAAGATATGGTTAATTTCAACACCCCCTATGTTGATCAATTCATACATATTATTTAACCCTAAAATGAAATGTGTTCTGGGTATGTGTTTCACTTTAATTTTAGGGTTAAGAATATATAAATGAAATGGCACAAGGATGATAATTAGATCTATAGTGGGCCAATTAAATTTTAAACTTAAATATAAGCATATGTTGAATTTATTATGTTGAGATAGTATAAATATGCAAGGTAAAATTAGGCTAGATATAAAAATGACAAAGAAGATAATTACTTAGCTTGTTCTGATGATAATGCATTTTAGATCTAGAACAAGCTAAAATCAAGTGGGAAGATAGTTATAGAATAATTGTCAAATTATAAATATGGTTCCTTTAGCTATTTAGATACTTGCACCATCCCTAGACAGTTACTTCAACACTAATGTCCAGGTTTGATGATAGTGTCTTATATGGAATATATGATGAAACATGATATGACCACCTAAATTCTTTTGGGTTTGGCTTCACCTTCTATTGGACCCCTAACTTTGGTTTGATGAAGTTTTCATGCTAACCTAATATCCATCTCGGTGCATCTAGATATTTTAGCAAGTAACTAACCTAATGGTTTTGATACCCAACTGGAGGATGAAACACAAAACTTGCACCAATTGATTGATAGTTAACCAACTCCTAGATAATCAGGACATTGAAAAATATTTGAAGGATGGAAAGTGGAGCATAGGAATTACAAGATCATGGGGCCGATAGTTATGATGGCATAACTCTAGCTCAATGCTCACATGTAGCCTCTACCATATCAAATATTCTCCTAAAGGCCTATTAAAGAGCTTGAGCTAGATATAGAAAAAGGGGGAATAATTTTAGTGAAGCTCTGGTATAATGGTTTTGGAAGCATGCCCTATAGAGTTTTTGCTAGTGGCCATTAATGTCACCTAGATTTTTAGATAGGCTTAGATATAGAATAGAGGCCACCCTGGATCCAATTGTATGTGCCCAAGCTTGATTATGAGCTTATGGGATATGGGTAGTATGCTTTTTTATTTAAACTTTTATTTTGAACTTTGAACAATTAGTAATAAGTGTTACTTTGAAATGAATTTAGGTTTATGTTATGTCATGTTGTAGTTATTTATGATGATCTAAAGTTCATGTGTTTCATCGAATTCACATTCTAATGGAGTCTCTATATTTTCATAGCATCAACATCATTTTACATGAAAAATGGGTATAGATCTATGCTAATGAACCCAACCTTTATTTAATCTTCCTCTTTTAAGTATGGAGGATAACTAGAATCAACTTAGTCTTGCATGACCCATTCAAAGCTTATATGACCCTGAGATTACCCCATAATAGGTCTTTGCCTATGGGTCTACCCCTCAGCTAAGTTAATGTTAAAATTCTTGATCCCCCCTTTGAAGCCTCACACCATGGAAAAACTAGCATAATGTAGGCCCTGATTCCTTCTCAGTTGCACTTCAGGTGAGTGCACAAGGCCTATGCCTTATGTTAATTAATGTTGGCATAGTCAAGTGTTTAAATGTTGAGCACAAAATAAGTTATCCTATGATTTCACATTTTTGTAGAATACCCCTACTAAACCCCAAAATTTTGGTTCCAATGGCAAGACATGTGTTGAATTTTGTTGCTGCGATGGTGCAACATGATGAAGTAACATATTTCTCTCAAGAACATTGAGCATTGGGTTCACCAAGTGGAAAATAGTTTTGTGTTGAAGTATCCAACTTTCAAATGATAAAATATAATAAAATGGTTCAAAACAACCTATATGATGCTTTGTATGAGGTATTTTTCTATGAATTACCTGAGCATGTGTACAAGTGGTTGGATACATATTCAACCCATAAAATAATAAGCTATGGATGCCACTACGAGTGAAAAAAAGGAATGCATAAAGAATATTTGGACCCTAAATGTTCTTTGAACTAGAGTAGTGGATAAATGGTGGCAAGGAACTATAAATAGATACATGCTTAAGTTCACAGTATTAACTTATTCCTTCCCTAAAGAAGTGGAGTACCAATTCTTGCATGAACCTAGAGACACATTCATGAAAGAGTTTGGCATAGAGATCAAGAAGATAATGGTTGATTATGGTTTTGAAACTTTGGCAATGGAAGGCTAAATTACTTTTGCATATGATCTGAATAAAGGGGAAGAGGGGGATGTGTAGGTGAGGTGTGATGGAAGGGGATGAGCTAATTGATATCTGAGAGCTCAGAAGACAAGCCTATAATAAGAGACAACACTAAATGATGGAGGATACAAAACATGAAAGTGCTGAGAGGACCTATAATAAATGAAAATGGAATGGGGAAGGATCTCTTGAAAAACTACAATGTGAAGATGAGAGGTTTACTGAAGTGATGGATTGAGCTCATCACTTGATAGGTTTGGAATTCACTAAGTTCCTAAAAAATTTAGTGAGTAAAGATACACTTGACATACCTACCCCATTTAAACTTGAAACATATGATCACACACTGAATCCCCCACTTGAAGATAATATATAAGTGATTGTTGACCTTACCAATACCTTAGATATTAGATGTTTTACAATTTTAGATTGTAACTTTGTTACTAAACAAATTATTCCATATAAGGAGGTGAACATAATTATCTCTAGTCCATTGAGTGCTATCTCACCATAATATAATTTGAACATGAGCATACCAATATAGTTGATGTTAGTAATGCAAGGTGGGAAATAACCCATAGTTAGTGGTTTAGTGCCATAAATAAGTAGTACATCACTGGTGGCATTGACTATGCTAGTAAGAATGATGGGACCAACACCTATCATTGGCGGTAGAGGCATTATAAGAAGCCTGCTAAGAAGAAGAAGTAACATATTTGGTAGAATAATACCACCACCAAGAGGGTAGGTGTTAGGGGAATAAGTGACATAAGTACCAGTTGTACCCCTATAGTATATCTATACCCACAACATGGAAAATGCTATAGAACATGTGTTGAAATGTGAGTTACAGTGGTGTGGATGAAGCATATCCTAGTTATAGAACAAGACTACTCAATTTTTAACCACTTTACTTGATCACACCCAAACTTGGTACAAAATTTTTGATCCCAACTAGGCCATGATTGACTATGATACCCTGAAGGATACATTCTTGAAGGAGTTTAACATCCCAAAGTTTAAACAATAGAGCATCACTGCATTAAAATAATTTACCCAAAGACTTAATAAGAGTATGTGATTAAATGATGTACAATTCAAAACTCTCTTATCAAAGATATTTAATGATATTCACCCTTCTTAACATGTGCAGTGGTTCATTAGGGCATTTTTCATGTCATTCCAAAGGTTGCTTTCCATGAAGACTTTTATAGACCCTTAAGAAGCACATGAATCCATGCTCAAAGCTGAGGTATTAATAAGTACAAACAATAGGATCAACTTATTTAAGGAGGCATAGATTGTATTTATGGAATCTCATCTCCATAAGCTTATTGCCAACTTTGTGTATGACACTCAAAGTGGACTATAATGCACCAAATGTGAAGTAGAAGGCCATAATAAAACTAAATACCCATGGAGGAATGTGTGCACTCTGATTATAATATATAAAGTCTATTAAGAAGTGTAATACATGCAAAATTCCCTTTATTGTAGTGCACCAATAAAGTAAACACAACAAACTATTGTCATTTGTGTGATGCATATACCCATAACACTGTTGACTATCACGTGATTGATGAAATGCATGAAAAAATGGAAAAGGGTGCACAATAGGCTCTAGCCACTATAGGAAGGAAATAAAACCAAGAGAATGATGGCTATAACTAAAATTATTAAAACTTTAGGATATAATGAGGCACTAGAGGGCAAGGTAGAGAACATAGTGGCAGAAGGTTCCCACTATGATCATGTTATTGGTATGGCTCAATGCAACATTATTAGTGAAATTTACCTACACATCCCACTTTTGGGTATTATTGAGGGCCCCATAAGGTTAAAGACTACCTACACCTTTACCAAAATTTGACAGGAGGAAGGCCTAGTGTAGATAAGGGTACAGGGATGATCAAATGGGAGCAGAAGATGGAAAAATAGACCCTAAAGGCACAACCTACATGCACAACAAAAGTCAAGATGTAAGAAAATAATCAAAGTGGGCACACCAATCAAATTTCAACTATGCCAGTACCTACGTTAGACCTCAAGTATGGGGATAAAATGGTCAAAATGAATGTATAATGTAACCTAAACCAAAATTAGTGCCTTATCTAGACCTAATATGCTAGAAGGATGTACTACAATAGGATATGAGTGTAATATAAAAATTTCAAGGGGATATCTAATTATGACAAGACCTAGAAGTGAAGGTTGTCATGACTTGAAAGAAGTAGGATAGCTGAGAGGATGAAGTATAAGAATTGACTGAGATCCTATGCCTCTTGCAGACTGAGGGTATGCTTACCCTATTGAATAACATACTCCTAGAACATTCAATTTAAAACAAATTTGAGATCACTATGTTGTTCATGGAGAGGGCATGAGAAGTCTGGCATACTGAGAATGCTAAATATGACCAAGAACTTCTAGTGGATGCCATTATTGATGGCTAGTCTATCTATGAGGCTATAATAGATGTGAGAACTGAGGTCAACATCTTGATGAAGACTTCTTAGGAGAAAATGGGTAACCCAACTTTGAGACCTTTTCCTCATGTGATATTCATGTCTAATAAGACTCGGGTGTAGCCTAATGACATTTTGAAAAATGTGGTTATATATATCATGCACATAAAATTCTAGGCTAACTTTGAAATAATAGAGTTAGCAGAGAAGGACAACTACCAAACACTTTTAGGAAGGATATGATTTTATATGAACATTAAAGATATGTGATTCAAAAGGTGCTACATGACTTTTGAAAATGGAAAGGAGAGAGTATTAATACTTATTTAAAATGACCAAGGACCCCCTTATGTTAAGAGCATGGATATTGAATATGAAATCAACCATATATATAACATCACAAATAAGGCATTGAGACCCTATATCCAAATAATCAAGGAATCCTATCTTGGGAGGATGGATAGTCAACCTCAGACACCATAGATGTTGCTTGTGATAGATGGTTTAAGGAAGCATATGAGACAACTAGTCAATGATACTGCTTGGTATGAGAAAAGGTGCCAAAATTGGTAAAGATAGGCTTGATACAGATTGATTTCACTCCTAAAATATGGATCCCTTACACCAATAAAAGGGGAAAAGAGTATTACACACTAGTAAGGTTAAGCTTATTTCACTCCCAAGGTATCAAGGAAGTAAACCTATAGAAGACTATGTTCATGACATTGAGTCATGTATACCAAAGGAGGTGGATAGAATGGGAGCACTAGTGTGTATATTTAAAATAACTTCCACTCATTGGTGGGAAATTCAAATGCCTAGATTTCTAACTTGGTAAGATTTAATGGCATCCATTTTCACCAGATTTAGAAAAAGTAACAAGGACCTAGACATTATAGCCTACTGTCGTGAATCTAACCTTATAACACATATACAACTTTGTGAAGAAACATTGACTATTTATGGTGAAGATACCCTAATAAATATATGGGTGCATGCCTTATACAAAACCTTAAAGACTTGGGTGTGGGTGTGGTATGTATTAAATGAGATGTGCCATGAAACAATAGACTGGGATGCACTTAAGAAGCAGTTTATTCATACCTTATCCTTTTTTTGTAAAATCTTGAACTAATTGAGCTGTTATATATAGTTCTAAGGTTAGTGTTTGAGGATACTAATATACTAGAAGAGTACCTAAGGGACATGTCAGGTGAAAAAGGGTTAGCGTTATAAACCTTATTTGAAGAAATAAATCTAAACAGTGACTCTAACGATAAAGATGATGACACTTAGAAAGCATGTAACTGGAAAATTTTTCTCAAAAATAAGAAGTTAGTATTCCAAGTTGAGGATGGTTCCATAGAAGAAGAAGACCTACCCTTATTTGATTAGAGATAACTAAGGGAAGTAAATGGATCATGGATTCACAATAGGAGAAGCTGAACATTATTAGACACTATTAAAAACTACCAAGGTAGATATCATCTTAGAGGGAGAACCCAAAATTTCCACTCTAGGTACCTATTGGTTTAATGTGAAACTAACATGTATTGTTGATTTATTAAAATAGTTAAAAAAACTATTACCAAAAAAATATAAGGATATGAAAGGCATCCACCCATCCCTTGGGAAGATGAGTATCAAACTAGTTGATAATGTGAGACTAGTCAAGAAGTGACCCTAAAAAATTAAACCAAATCTTCATGCCAAGGTCAAAACTAAGATTGATGGCATGCTAGCTACAAGAGTTATTTACCCAATATAGGAGTTTTAATGGGTCAGCCCCATATTCATCAACATCAAAAAGGATGGGCACATTCATATTTGTGTTGACTATAAGATGTTAAATGTTGCTTGTATGATCAACCCCTTCCCAACTCCATTCACGAATGAAGTATTGAAATGTGTCAGAGGATATGAAATATACACATTTAGTGATGTATTTTCAAGCTACCATTAAGTCTAGATTTAGGAGGAAGATAATATAAAAACTATCTTTATGACCAAGTGGTGGTGTTTCACATTTAATGTGATGCATTTTGGACTAAAGAATGTGCCATCAACTTTCTCCTGGGTGGTGATCACCGCATTCAATGACTTTATCCACAAGTTCTTCCAAGTGTATTTAGATGATTGAACAATGTATGGATTGGCAAAATATCACTATGATAATTTTCACTTAATGTTTGAAATGTGTTGATAGTTACAAATATCTTTAAATCTCAAGATGTGTATTTTTGTAACACTATTTAGCACATTACTCAAGCACATCATCTGCAAGGATGGTTTGATTATTAATCTAGCCAAAATTAAAATCATCCTTCAACTTCAAACACCATCAATGCATAAAAATGTATGTGCCTTTGTTTGAAATTATAGATATTATAATAAGTTTATAAGTAATTATGCCAAGATTGTGGTATCACTAGAAGAACTATTATACAAGGATGGATCATTCTATTAGGGCACTATGCAAGAGGATGCTTTTGAGACCCTAAAGGTAAAGATGGAAAATACAATAATACTACATTTTTTTGACTAGGTGACTCCCTTCCATGAACACATCAATGCCTTTAGTACTATAATCAGTGCCATTCTAGCATAACCAAGAGAATGGAAAATGGATAATCTTATTTATTTTGCAAGTAGGAAACTGACCAAGGCAGAATAAAATTACACCATGACTGAGTGTGAGGCACTTACCATGGTCTATGCCCTACAAAATTTTAGATAGTATTTGATGGAATCCCCATCTATATTATTTACTGATCATAAGGTGCTTACGTACCTAGTTAACAAACCTATTTTGCATGGGTGCATTTGCCAATAGATCATATTATTTCAAGAGTTACAATTTTTTGTTGTAGTCAAGTTTGTAAAGCAAAACTCAAGTCTAGACCATCTATCTTACATCAAATCTGGAGATACAATAGCACCAATTGAAAATAATATGCCTGATGTACAAATCTATATGATTCAATGCATCCTAAAAGACTTATCAGAGATCATAGTATTTATGACCTTTGGATTTTCATCTCAAGCAATGACAACTAAAGAAAAGAAGAAACTCATATTTTGAGCTACCCCATTTCAATTCATTAGTGGGGAATTGTAAAACTTGGGCCATGATGAGATCATGCACCGATGTGTCCTAGACCATGAATGGGACCATGTACTACAAGAAGCACATGATGGCATTGTTGGAGGCCATTGTGCTAGAGATGCCATAATGTAAAAAGTTCTACAATCAGGCTTGTAGTGGTTGAATATGTTTAATTATGAAAAATAATGCAAAAAAAAATATGATGTATTCTAATAAGAAAACCAAACCAATAAGATGAGATGCCCATCATCCCCATCCTTGTATAGGCTCCATTCAAAAAATGGGACATTGATTTTGTTGGGTATATTACTCCCACCACGAGGTGAACAAGTGCAAGGTACATTCTGGATGCTACAAATTATTTTACTAAGTGGGCAGAATTTGTGACAACAAAATATTATACATCTATGATGGCAACAAGATTCATTTGGGAAAACATTATCAATAGGTATGGGTACCCACTCATAATGACTAGTGACCATGGCACACATTTCATTAATGAAATAGTTTAGAATCTATTGTCTGCGTATATGGTGGTGCACCATAAAATTACACCCTACCACCCCTAGGCTATTGGTACCATAGAAACATACAATAAAATACTAGGGACATGCCTAACAAAACTCTACAACATTGGTCACACAGACTGGGATGACCTTGTGTCAATTGTGTTATGGGCCCATCATATGACATATAAGCACTTGAACAAAGCTACACCATTTCAACTAGTGTTTGGTGAAGAATGTTTGAAATAAGATGACTAAAGGTGGGGAATTAGTCTTCAAAACCTTTCATTCAATTCTACTTAAATTATGTATGAACCATTGAAACATGCATGTACACCTTAGCAATTATAAGTGGCAAACCATAATGGCATAAAAAAAATGAACATAGAATATACGTGGGAAACCCTCTTGTGGAAGAAAAAACACTAATGAAGAAAATGGACTATAGTCTTATAAGATAAACATTAATCTTATTTGAAAACCCACTTAATTTGTAGTACTAACCCCAATTTGTCAAGCACCAACTTAACAATATTTAGCTAAGCACCAACTTAGAAAGGATCACCAACCCATAATATATCAAGCACCAAATTGATAGTATTTATCTGAGCACCAACCCAACAAGGAGCACAAACCCCTAATTTACCAAGTACCCACTTGACTTTAGAAATCTCTAACTTGTAAGGAGGTTCCAAACCCCTTTATAAATAAGCACCAACTTAGACACCTGATTGTTTGATCACCTTCAAAAACCCTTTTTTATACTAAAATATATGATGATCTAATCTTTTATATGTTCACTTTATTTATCCCTCTCAAACTAATCTTCAGCCCTCTTTGTTCAACTAGTCCTCTTCATGGCTTGATTAGGTCTTCTAACCTTGAACCTTTATTGTAGATTTTTTTTTTAGATATTCATGATATCTTTTCTAGTTTGAATGACTCCTTATGAACATAAATGATCTATGACATTCACTTATCTTATTATACTCTCACTCTCTTAGCACACTCTTAACATCCCCTCTTTACATCCTCTAAGCATAACAAAATAGGCCTATTGATTTTATACGAGTCATTTGATCTTATCCTTTTAGGTAGGCCATGAAAAGGGCAAATAATATCAAAATTACATGCCTTAGTCATGAATTAATCACCACAATGAGTCAGCCATACATCAATTATCTCTTATTCCTCTTTTAGGCTTATGGAGACCTAATAGCCCTTCTCAACAACATGTTACCCTTTGATCTTTATTCAAGCTTATCCAAAAACCTCACATGGCATGAATACACCATAAGATACTCCAATATCCCTTAGCCAACATTAATTTAGGTCTACAATACCTTTTAGGTCAAGCTACCACTAAAGCCCTTTATCAAATCACTGCTTATAAAAGGCCTTCACATATACAAAAACTCTATCTTGAATAATTGAGGCATATACTCTATTATGAAAAAAAAACATGGAAATAAGATACATATTAAGAATCCTCATGACCTCAGGGTCATTATCTATTTCATCCAATGCTTCAAATCAAGGTAAACAGGTTCAATCACACCTCTATAAGATGTTCACTCAAAACTACCAACTGACTCTAGAACATAGTCAAGGAAACATGAACATCTAGGACATGATTTAATATCTTCAATGGATTTCAATTCATGAATGAGATCTTACAACATCCTTAGAGCAACTTCAACTAGTCAAACCATGAACTCTACTAAAAACTATTGATCTTACATACCAATCTTATGACCTTCTATCTCACAAACTCTACTCATTTATATTATCCATTTTTGATTCAATGATTCTATCTATTAAATTGAATTTCAAGATCTAAAAAATAATGGATAGATCCTTCAATATCCAAACAACATGAAACATCTTCTCACTTCTTCCTGATTTTCACATAGTCTACACCATTGTGTTTGTTCAATGACTAACTAGCTTGGATCATCAACTTCACATATCTAAGATCTAGAACATATCTAGAATAATTAATGAACATAAACTATAAGTATCAAAATTTTATCTTTATATACTTAGCATCATTGACTCAATCAATGTTTTCTACTACAACAAATATTCAAAATATAAGCACTTATCTTTATAGTCTTCTCACTCACTTGAGAAACCAATCATAGTTAGAGATGCTTGGGAGAGTTGAATTCAATGTCCAATCACTTGTATAATCATATAAAATTATTCTGAGGTCCTTTGAACAAGATATTTAACATTGGGTCATACTTAGGGTTTTATGAAGGTTTATACTAACTTCTATTATTAATGATCATTCATAAAACTTAATTCCTTTTTCTAGAAACTAACACTTGAAACTTTGAGATAGAACCCTTCCTCATCAACCATGAATAGCTTAGGTTGCCATGCAGATGTTTTGTGTGCCAACGAGCACAGAGAAAACATTCTTTATTAGACATGTCTTCTTTCCATGAACTCGAGAAACCTTGAAACACTTTTTAAGCCTCTTTATTATAAAATAAGTCCTGAAACTTCATACACATACTGAAAACAACTTGAATCA
Organism: Torreya grandis; assembly: GCA_037957365.1. Lineage (NCBI taxonomy): Eukaryota > Viridiplantae > Streptophyta > Pinopsida > Cupressales > Taxaceae > Torreya > Torreya grandis. The sequence goes on along the minus strand of JARHVA010005588.1, from coordinate 1,088,824 downwards.
CCTCTGGAAATGTTCATATACTCACCCATATCATGGAAACTGATCATGTTACCTTATCTAGCCACCATATTTATTCTTGATTTCTAAGCCTTGACCCACAAGTCTTATTAAGCCTTGAATCTAAACTTCTATCCACTATGTAGTCTTCACTTTGGAAATCACATGTGTTCTAATGTCTCTTGTGTATGATCAAACAACCTCATACAGTCACTCTTCTTTGGAGCTTCAACATAAATTCTTCAAAGCCACTAACATATCTTTAGAGCTCAACTATATCATCTTCAGATCTAATTACACAAATATTCAGAGAACATAGATTTTTGGAGCTACGTACACAAATATTTAGAGCACACAAATCTTCAAAGCTGACCTTATACTTATCTATAAGGTCTTCAATACCTTAGATACAACCTCAAACAATATTACACATGCTCAAACATTGTCAAGTATTCTTCATAGCATTCTCATCTTCATATAACATTTAGAGAATCTTCTAAATTGCTTACATAGAACTTCAAAGCATACTTCTTCTTATTTAGATCTCACTTATTTCATCTTATCACCTACAAATACTATCTCACAATGTCTATACAAAGCATTTACATAAGAACCTTTGACATCCGATTGACATCAATGAAATAATCATGAATATTTATTAAAACCTTTGATATCAATGACAACATTAAATATCAAAGCTCAACACTCAATGATAATGTTCAACAATCTCCCCCTTTTTCATTGATGGCAAATGCACTCAAAAAACTTTGTCAACATTTCTTTATGGAAATCATCTGTTAGACTTGGTTCTTGCCTTTTATTTTTTCATTTCTAATTTTTATCCCTTTCTCATATTTTCTAATCTATCTCCCCCTTTGACATTAATGAAAAATCACTACATCAGACATCCTCTTTGCCTCAAACTAATATGAGTTCCATTTTGACCTCATAGCTTATGCACTTATTTCCTACTCTTAGAGATAAAAACCTCCTTATTAGCTCCCCATACGTATTTGACTTTCTTAGTGATTTCTAGGAGTAGGAATCACACCCAATTCCTATCTTAGATGTTCAAAAATAGCCTTTAGAAGTGGTTTGTCCAAGATGTTTGCAATTTGGTCTTGTGTAGAAATGATTTCAATCTTAACACTTTTTTCACTTACCTTCTCTCTTAGAAAATGATATCTGATGGGAATGTGTTTGGTTGTTGAGTGTATGAAAGGGTTTTTTTAGATACTTATAGCACTTGTATTGTCATAGTATATGGGGCTTGCTCCATCATAATCCACCTTATATTCTTTTAGAGTCTATCTCATCCATAGGATCTGTGTGTAACATGAAGGTGCTGCAATGTACTTAGCCTCATAAGTGGACAAAGCTATTGATGGTTACTTCTTGATTATACATGACACTAGGAATCCTCTTAGGAAGAAATTTCCTCCACTGGTACTCTTCCTAACATCTATACTTCTTAGCCAATTTGCATCTATGTAGGCTATTAAGTTGAACTCATTGCCTTTTGGATACCACAATCTATATTCTATAGTTCCCTTTATATACTTGAGTATCCTTTTGACTACTTTCATATGATTCTCCTTTGTATCTTCTTTAAATCTTCCCAAAAGACCTATATCTTGCATAATGTTAGTTTTAGAAGTAGTGGTATATAATAGACTTCCAATCAATACCCTAAATGACATCTGATTGACTTCTTAAGACTCATCTACTTTGATCAATTTACATCCTATGGTGATGGGTGTACTAACTGCCTTGCATTCTTCCATCTCAAACTTTTTCAACATTTCTCTTATGTACTTGGCTTGATATATAAAAATATCTTTTTCATATTGAGTGATCTATAGCCTAAGAAAAAATGGCAGTTCTCCTAGCATAAACATCTCAAATTATCTCTTCAATACTTTTACAAAATCCTTTGTCATGTTTTCATTATTTCTACTAAAGATGATGTTATCCACATAAACAAATGTAATCAACTAATGGTTATTATATATATATATATATATATATATATATATATATATATATATATATATATATATATATATATATATATATATCTGCAAATCCTCTTTTGAATCCTTTATCTAGCATATATTTTTCAAGCCAAGCATACCAAGATTTAGGAGCTTAATTTAGACCATAGAAAGCCTTTTTCAATCTAAAAACATATTCCTTGTTATCAGTTAGAGAGCACCCTTCAGGCTGCTTAATGTAAACTTCTTCTAGATTTCCATTAAAAAACGCAGATTTGACATCCATCTAGTATACTTTGACTATTTTAAATCCTACATAGGCTATAAATAGTTTGATTGTATCTATTATGGCTACTGGTGTAAATGTCTCCTTAAAGTCTACACCTTCAACTTATACATATACCTTGCATACCAATCTAGCCTTGTTCCTAGTGACTTCTCAATTTTCATTCAACTTATTTCTAAACGCTCATTTTGTGACAATAACATTTTCTCTTTTAGTTTACATGTTTCATATTTCTCTATTTGATATAAATCCTCATTCATAACATCTAACCAAAATTCCTCTTTGCTTGCTTCTATAATATTTTTAGGTTCAATTTTGGAGAATAAAGCAACATTCTCTTGATTTAGATTACTCACTAATCTTCTTCTTGTTTACTTACATGCATTCTTATCACTAATGATTTGAGATTTAGGATGATCTCTTTGAATCTATCTTGATGGTCCTTTTGAGTCGTATCTTTCTTTATCTTCTTCTTCCTCTTCATCAATCTCTACAGTCTCCTCATCATTCTTGAAGTCCACTTTTTATGATTATTCTTTGACTGTAAGTGAGATTTTATTTTTTCATAAACATTTACATTTGTACTTTCCACTATGTTTTATAGTCTATTATTATAATATGTGTAGGATGAGCTCAGTGATGAGTAACCTAAGAATATGCCTTCATCATATCTGGAATCAAACTTACCCAAGTTTTCATCATCTCTTTTGATGAAACATTTGCTCCCAAAGAATCTATAGTGATGAGTTAGGTTGTGGAGCTAAAAGCTTCAACCTTTGCAAACTGAGGAACAGATGGTTGCTGAGTTCTACAGGAACCAGCGTCGGCAGCAGGACCGACGTCGGCAGAGACCAGTGCAGAAGGCCACTGGCGACGGTAGGAAGTCGGCCGACGTCGGCAGAACCAGACAAGCAGGGACCGACGTCGATCGCCTGTGTGTTCCAGAACTGCTCGTTTCACGAACAGTTAGTTAAGTGAACGAAGAGTTTGCATGTTGAGACCAGTTAGAGTCTTGGGCTGCGAGGACAATTGTCTAAATTAAAAGTCTAAGTTATTATTTGAGTTAGGGATCTATTTATAGACCCATTGGCATGTATTGTATAAAGGCATGAGATAGAAAGGAAGAGTTCCTTCTAGTTGTAAGATCTGTGAGTTGCAGGTTGTTGCAAGCTCATTGGGGATCTACATGTAAGTTTGGTCTATGAATTGCAGGTTGCAGGTTCATGAGAGATCAGCTTGAAGTGCTATAGAGTGCTTGATGTACCGACAGGGTTATTACTGACTGGTTGGTGAGGTGAACACCAATTCTGTGTGTGAGTTGGTTGTTGGGACCATTTTTTGTGTAGGAGAGTGTGTGTGAGAAGAATTACTGTACACTTGAGGTGTGGTGAATCTCTGTAAGGTGAAAGAGTGTGGCGGATCTTTGTTGTATTCTTTTCTGTTAGTGTTAATACAAGATAGTGTATTGTCTCTCATATTCTGTGCTATTGGTGAATTCTAGTTACTTGTGTTTCTGATTATTTCCGCATATTCAATTACTTATATTTGGTAATCATACTGTGCTCTTTCTGAGGAGCAAGATCCTAGGAGGTGGAATTAGAACAGGTGTGTTTGTTCTTGGATTTACCTTCCACCTCCCTCCCCTCCTGACAAGTGGTATCAGAGCTTTAGGTTGGGATACTAACAGATTGGTGTAGATCTGGGTAGTGTGTTTTGATTACAGGTTACTCACAGTGTTTTTGTTTGAGTGGGAGTTGAGCAATGACAAAAAGCAGTCAACTACGAATGGAAAAGTTTAATGGCAAGAACTACCAATTATGGAGGATGCAGATTGAGGACTATCTGTATCAGAAAGATTTGTACTTATCATTGGGTGGGGTTGCTAGCAAACCCGTGGATATGAAAGATGAAGAATGGGAGGTTCTTGATCGGAAGGCTCTGGGATCTATTAGATTGAGTCTTGAATCATCTATGATTTCCAGCTTATCACAGTGTAAGACAATGGTGGAGTTGATGAAATCTTTGGCAAATTTGTATGAAAAACCCTCAGCTTCGAATAAGGTATTTCTTATGAAGCGTTTATTTAATTTGCAAATGTTGGAAGGTGGATCTGTTCATAGCCATCTTAGTGATTTCCATGGTTTAGTAAACCAGTTAAGTTCAGTCAATATTGTATTTGATGATGAAATAAGAGCTCTCTTAATCTTGTGTTCATTACCTGAAAGTTGGGAAGGTTTGGTAATGGCAGTTTCTAATACTGTGTCTCCTTCAAAAGTCTTAAAAGTGGATGATATTGTGAGTGTGATCTTGAACGAAGAGATACACAGGAAAAGCACAAGAGAATCATCTGGAGATGCTTTGAGTGTTGAAGGAAGAGGAAGGCCAAGAGAGAAGATAGAGCGTGGGAGATCAAGGTCGAAGATGGGCAAGAGATCCAAGTCCAGGTATGGCAGAATAACCTGCCAGAAATGTGGAAAGCAAGGGCACTTAAAGAGAGATTGCAGATCAGGTACAGATCAGCATGAAGAACATGAAGAAGAAGCAGATGTTGCAGGTTACGTTGCACAAGATGCTCTGGTATGTTCTTTGGATAAAGTAGAATCTTGGGTATTAGATTCTGGTGCCTCTTTTCATGCATCCCCAAATAGGGAATTTTTTCATGAGTATGTCCAGGGAGATTTTGGAGAAATTTGTGTAGGGGATGGTAAGTCTTGTCAGATTGTTGGCAAAGGCAAAGTGAAGCTGAAGCTGCAGACAGGTAACACATGGGTGTTAAAGGAGGTCATGCACGTCCCAGTTCTGAAGCGGAATCTGATTTTTGCTAGAAGCTTAGGTGAAGAGGGTTTCACAGTAACTCTCACAGCGGACTCTTGGAAGGTTACCAAGGGTACACTTGTTGTAGCTAGAGGTAAGAAAGTAGGTACGCTTTATCTATCTACTTGTTTTACTGATTCTCTTTCTGGGTTATCTACTTCAGCTGTAGATTTAGAGATGTGGCTTGATAGGCTTGGTCACATAGATAAGAAGGAGATGCTAGTTCTTGAGTCAAAGGATATGCTTTCAGATTTGGAAGGCATGGATCATGGTTTCTGTATGCAGAAGAAGAAGGTGAGGTTTCTTGAGGAATTTGATGTTAGTGACAAGAATAGGAAAGCCTTGGTTTTCAAGGAGAAAGTGACGGATAGAGTTCAGCACAAGATGCAGAGGAATTCTGAGCAGAGCAAGGGTGTTTTGGACAAGGTTTTGATCCAAAAGGAGCTCGCGGGAAAAAGTCAGGTCTCACAAGAAAAACATAGAGACCGACGTCGGCAGGAAAACTGACGTCGGTGTCCAGACAGGGACCAACGTCGGCTATGTGCAGCCCGACGTCGGTGACTCGGGGTAGACAGAGACCGGCGTCGGCCAGGGGAAACCGACATCGGCAGGGAGGCAGTCGCAGGGAACCGACATCGGTCGGCTGTAGACTGAGATGTGACCGGCATCGGTCACTGAGACGAATTTTGGGTGGACAGCAAGCTGTCATGGAGTCTCAAGCGCCCATATGGAGGACTGAAGGTGTAAGTAAGTTCTTAAATTCATCATTTCCCTTCTTTACACTACTTGTTGCTCACTTATGGCATAGGCCCAGGAAGTTATTGAAGAAGCAGAACAGGTAGATCCAGGAAATAGTGGGAGCTAGGCATGAATGAGGATGTGATTCCTTGGAGGAGAACCAAACAGGTGTTTTGGGTAGAGTGTTGCCAGCTAGAAGTAAGCACTGAGAGACGAATGGATGTTAAGGATAAAGAAGAGCAGAAATAGATACGTGAGATGGAAGATTAGGGTATATGATCTTGTATTAGCTGCAGGGCAATGGAGGTTTGTTCATTGTGTTTCTCTTTACTAGGTTGGATAGTATTAGCTACACTATCCTATTTTCTGTATGATGTGCTTGTTGTAGGGTTACATATACAGGTATTGCTGAACTAAAGGTAAAGCTAGTTCAGGTGCTTGTCATGGAGAATCTGGGAGCAGCAAGATTCTTTGGCAAGAGTGTGTTCTAGAGACATGGAAGGTCATGTGTTGACTTTGTTTCAGGATGATTGTGTGAAACCGGTTAGCACGCCGATGGTTGGACAGTTCTATGAACAGGTGTCTTGATTCACATAATGAGGTTGAGTGCATGGTATGTACTAAACCTGAGTTTTCCCAAGCAGTGGGAGTTATCACAAGTTAGGAGTCAATCCAGGAAAGTAATACTGAAGGGTAGTTCAGTGGGACCAGCAGTAGGTGCACATGCTATGCAGGGTCAAGTTCTTTTTCTACATGGTTGTAGATGCGGATGTGGTAGGTAATTTGGATGACAGGGTTTGCACCACGGATTTTGTGGTGGTTGGTCTTCAAGGGTGATTTTGAAGATGGATACATAGCCAAGGGAACAAACTAGACGGTGTACAGGTACAGGTACAGGTTACAGCTGTTTATCTCCAAGTGGGAGATTGTTAGGTTGTGGAGCTAAAAGCTTCAACCTTTGCAAACTGAGGAATAGATGGTTGCTAAGTTCTACAGGAACCAGCGTCGGCAGCAGGACCGACGTCGGCAGAGACCAGTGCAAAAGGCCACCAACGACGGCAGGAAGTCGGCCGACGTCGACAGAACCAGACAAGTAGGGACCGACGTCGGTCGCCTGTGTGTTCCAGAACTGCTCCTTTCACGGATAGTTAGTTAAGTGAACAAAGAGTTTGCATGTTGAGACCAGTTAGAGTCTTGGGCTACGAGGACAATTGTTTAAATTAAGAGTCTAAGTTATTTTTTGAGTTAGGGATCTATTTATAGACCCATTGGCATGTATTGTATAAAGGCATGAGATAGAAAGGAAGAGTTCCTTCTAGTTGTAAGATCTGTGAGTTGTAGGTTGTTGCAAGCTCATTGGGGATCTACATGTAAGTTTGGTCTTTGAATTACAGGTTGCAGGTTCATGAGAGATCAGCTTGAAGTGCTATAGAGTGCTTGATGTACCGGTAGGGTTATTACTGACTGGTTGGTGAGGTGAACACCAATTCTGTGTGTGAGTTGGTTGTTGGGACCGTTTTTTGTGTAGGAGAGTGTGTGTGAGAAGAATTACTGTACACTTGAGGTGTGGCAAATCTCTGTAAGGTGAAAGAGTGTGGCGGCTCTTTGTTGTATTCTTTTCTGTTAGTGTTAATACAAGATAGTGTATTGTCTCTCATATTCTGTGCTATTGGTGAATTCTAGTTACTTGTGTTTCTGATTATTTTTGCATATTCAATTGCTTATATTTGGTAATCATACTGTGCTCTTTCTAAGGAGCAAGATCCTAGGAGGTGGAATTAGAACAGGTGTGTTTGTTCTTGGATTTACCTTCCACCTCCCTCCCCTCCTGACAATGTGTAGGATGAGCTCAGTGATGAGTAACCTAAGAATATGCCTTCATCATATCTGGAATCAAACTTAACCAAGTTTTCATCATCTCTTTTGATGAAACATTTGCTCCCAAAGAATCTATAGTGATGAGTTAGGTTATGGAGTTAAAAGCTTCAACCTTTGCAAACTGAGGAACAGATGGTTGCTGAGTTCTACAGGAACCGGCGTCGGTAGCAGGATCGACGTCGGCAGAGACCAGTGCAGAAGGCCACCGACGACGGCAAGAAGTCAGCCAACATCGGCAGAACCAGACAAGCAGGGACCGACGTCGGTCGCCTGTGTGTTCCAAAACTGCTCGTTTCACAGATAGTTAGTTAAGTGAATGAAGAGTTTGCATGTTGAGACCAGTTAGAGTCTTGGGCTGCGAGGACAATTGTCTAAATTAAAAGTCTAAGTTATTGTTTGAGTTAGGGATCTATTTATAGACCCATTGGCATGTATTGTATAAAGGCATGAGATAGAAAGGAAGAGTTCCTTCTAGTTGTAAGATCTGTGAGTTGCAGGTTGTTGCAAGCTCATTGGGGATCTACATGTAAGTTTGGTCTTTGAATTGCAGGTTGCAGGTTCATGAGAGATCAGCTTGAAGTGCTATAGAGTGCTTGATGTACCGGTAGGGTTATTACTGACTGGTTGGTGAGGTGAACACCAATTCTGTGTGTGAGTTGGTTGTTGGGACCATTTTTTGTGTAGGAGAGTGTGTGTGAGAAGAATTACTGTACACTTGAGGTGTGGCAAATCTCTGTAAGGTGAAAGAGTGTGGCGGCTCTTTGTTGTATTCTTTTCTGTTAGTGTTAATACAAGATAGTGTATTGTCTCTCATATTCTGTGCTATTGGTGAATTCTAGTTACTTGTGTTTCTGATTATTTTCGCATATTCAATTGCTTATATTTGGTAATCATACTGTGCTCTTTCTAAGGAGCAAGATCCTAGGAGGTGGAATTAGAACAGGTGTGTTTGTTCTTGGATTTACCTTCCACCTCCCTCCCCTCCTGACATTGTGTAGGATGAGCTCAGTGATGAGTAACCTAAGAATATGCCTTCATCATATCTGGAATCAAACTTACCCAAGTTTTCATCATCTCTTTTGATGAAACATTTGCTCCCAAAGAATCTATAGTGATGAGTTAGGTTATGGAGCTAAAAGCTTCAACCTTTGCAAACTAAGGAACAGATGGTTGCTGAGTTCTACAGGAACCGGCGTCGGTAGCAGGATCGACATCGGCAGAGACCAGTGCAGAAGGCCACCGACGACGGCAAGAAGTCGGCCAACGTCGGCAGAACCAGACAAGCAGGGACCGACGTCGGTCACCTGTGTGTTCCAAAACTGCTCGTTTCACGGACAGTTAGTTAAGTGAATGAAGAGTTTGCATGTTGAGACCAGTTAGAGTCTTAGGCTGCGAGGACAATTGTCTAAATTAAAAGTCTAAGTTATTGTTTGAGTTAGGGATCTATTTATAGACCCATTGGCATGTATTGTATAAAGGCATGAGATAGAAAGGAAGAGTTCCTTCTAGTTGTAAGATCTGTGAGTTGCAGGTTGTTGCAAGCTCATTGGGGATCTACATGTAAGTTTGGTCTTTGAATTGCAGGTTGCAGGTTCATGAGAGATCAGCTTGAAGTGCTATAGAGTGCTTGATGTACCGACAGGGTTATTACTGACTGGTTGGTGAGGTGAACACCAATTCTGTGTGTGAGTTGGTTGTTGGGACCATTTTTTGTGTAGGAGAGTGTGTGTGATAAGAATTACTGTACACTTGAGGTGTGGCGAATCTCTGTAAGGTGAAAGAGTGTGGCGGCTCTTTGTTGTATTCTTTTCTGTTAGTGTTAATACAAGATAGTGTATTGTCTCTCATATTCTGTGCTATTGGTGAATTCTAGTTACTTGTGTTTCTGATTATTTCCGCATATTCAATTGCTTATATTTGGTAATCATGCTGTGCTCTTTCTAAGGAGCAAGATCCTAGGAGGTGGAATTAGAACAGGTGTGTTTGTTCTTGGATTTACCTTCCACCTCCCTCCCCTCCTGACAATGTGTAGGATGAGCTCAGTGATGAGTAACCTAAGAATATGCCTTCATCATATCTGGAATCAAACTTACCCAAGTTTTCATCATCTCTTTTGATGAAACATTTGCTCCCAAAGAATCTATAGTGTTCTACATTTATAGGTTTACCCTTTCATAGTTCATAAGGAGTCTTGTTACTATTTATCATTATTTATCCTCTATTCAAAATGTAGACATCAGTGATAACTACCTCTCTCCAATATCCATTAGATAACATAAATTCATGCAGGATAGTTCTATCTATCTCTTGAAATGTTCTATTTTTTCTTTCTACTATCCCATTCTGCTAAGGTGTCCTACCTGCTGAGAATTGTCTTCTTATTCTATGAACCTCACAAAAGTCATCAAACTCATTGGATCAAAACTCTCCACCTCTATCATTTCTTTATAATTTGACCTTCCCATTTTTGTCATTCTCAACAATGGCCTTACAAGTTTTGAGCTTGTTTAGATCTTTTGATTTCTATTTTAGGAAATCAACCCAAGTCATTCTTTTGTAATCATCAATGAGTAACATGAAGTAATTATCTCCTTGAATGATTTGAATTCTCATATTCCTATAGATATTAGTGTGGATTAGTTCTAAATATCTAGTAGTAAAATATTCTTTAGACTTGAATCTCTTCCTAATCTGCTTACCATGTTGACATGCCTTGTAAAGATCATCTATAGATTTAGAAATTTTGGGCATATTCTTCATAGATCCCTTAGAGCTGATCTTGACTAGATTTTCAAAGTTCATATGACCTAACCTCTTATGTTGTATCTAACATTCATCCATCTTTATCATGAATCACTTATCTTTTATGATCTCATTTAGTAATTAAAGATTGTTCTTCATTCTCTTGGCTTTGGTAATCAATCTTCTTGAAATTTCCCTCCTTATCTTACAACCTTTACCATGAAACATTAGGGTATGACCTTGGGTGTACATTTGACTTACACTCAACAAGTTTTGTTTCAATCCATCTACATATAGAACATTTTTTTATCTTGGTCTTCCCATTGTCCAAGCTCAAAACACCTTTTCCAACTATACTAATAGATGTGTTATCTTCAAACCTTACTGAACCTATAACATTATTTTTCAAAGTGATGAATTTGATTTTATTTCCTATCATGTGAATTTTGCATCCACTATCTATGTACCACTTAAAATTTTCATTTTGAGCATGAAAATCAGTTTAGGCTATCATAGATTATTTTACTCTAGATTCTTGCTTCTCTTTTAATTTACCCATAGGGCTTGCTTTCTTGATCCATTATTTAGTGTCATGACTCCATATCTTATCAACATGATTGATTTTACTTATATTATTGCCTTACGTTCTCTTTCAATGTGTCCCCTTTGGTTGTAATTATAACACAAGATTCTACTTCTCCATCTACTGTTAATAGCTTTATGTCCAAATTTTCCACAAGACAAATAATAACCAATGAAGGAATCCACATATTATGATTTTTTAACATTATTTGTATTTTGATGATCATAGGATGATACACCACTACCTTTGATATCCTTTGATGGAGCAAGACCCTTCTTGGTTTGTTGATGATTGACTTCAAACTTGACTACTTATGCATTGGTATTGATTCTACCAACTTCAACACTCCTTGACTAGTTAATGTGTTTTTTAAAATAACTCTGCTTGAACTCCTTTTATTTTTATCTGAAGCCAAGACTTGTCATATCATAAAAGGATCTTTGAATATCCAAAATATTGTTAAGCTTTCTAGTATTCTCCTCATACTTGTGATAAGTCCTTAACTTGATTGCATCTTTTTCAATTTGTGCTTGTAAAGTCTTTACTTTCATTCTAAGCTAGGTACATTATTCCATATGATTATCCTCTTTTTAACAACATGCACAATATATTTTAATGAATGTGGATAGATCCTCATTGCAATCATAGAAAACACTTTCATTATCACAATCCATACTTATGCTCCAAAGATCTCCCTTAGACTGTTAGGTTTGCACAAGGTACCATGCTATCATACCAATTATTGGAAACAAGATGACTAAGAGGGGGTAGGGTGAATAATTATTCAAAAAATTTCATTCAATTCCACTTAAACTATGTATGAACTATTTAAACATGCATGCACATCATAGCAATCATAAGTAGCAAACCATAAGAGAATTAAAAAAATGAACATAACATATACATGGGAAACCCTCTTAGGGTAGAAAATCCATTGATGAAGTAAATGAACTACATTTATATAAGATAAACATCAATCTTCTATTGAGAACCCACTAAAATTGGAGTACCAACCCCAATCTAGTAAGTACCAACTTAACAAGGATCACCAACCCCTAATTTGTCAAGCACCAACTTGACAGTCTTTGGCTGAGCACTAATCCAGGAAGGAGCACCAACACCTAATTTACCAAGTACCCACTTGGATTTAGAAAGCTCCAACTTGTAAGGAGGCTCCAATCCCCTTGATGACTCAACACCAACTTAGCCACCTAATTATCTGATCACCTTCAAAAATACTCATTGCTACATTACTACTATAATATATGATGATCTACTCTTTTAGTTCTTCACTTTCTTCATCCCTCTCAAATTGATCTTCATCCCTCTTCAATCAAATAGTCCTTGTCATGGCTTGATTATGTCTTTTGCAAGAAAGGTTCAAGGTGAGATTGGGATCTACTTGAAATCTTCCCAAAAGACTTACATCCTATATGATGTTAGGTCTAGAAACAATGGTATCTAATAGACTTCCAATCATTGACCTATATGATGTCTGATTTATTTTTGAAGACTCATCTACTTTGCTCAGTTTACATCTTATGGCCATAGGTGTACTAACTACCTTGCATTCTTCCATCTCAAACATTTTCAACATATCTCTTATGTAATTGGCTTAAGATATAAAAATTATTTTTTTAGATTGAGTGATTTGTAGCCCAAGAAAAATGATAGTTCTCCTAGCATAGACATCTCAAATTCTTTATTCATTATTTTTATAAAATCCTTTGTCATATTTTCATTTTTTCCACCAAAGATGATGTCATCCACATAAACAACTACAATCAGATGATGGGTATCTTCTATCTTGATATATATAACTCTTATTTTGAATCCTTGATCTAGAAGATATTTGTCAAGCCTAGCATACCAATTTCTAGGATCTTTATATAGACCATAGAGAACCTTTTTCAATATACAAACATAGTCCTTGTTATTAGTTAGAGAGAACCCTTCAGGTTGCTCAATGTACATTTCTTCTTCTATATTTTCATTTAGAAAGGTAGATTTAACATCAATCGAGTATACTTTGAATCCTTTAAATCTAATATAGGCTAAAAATAATCCTATTGTCTCCAATCTAGATACTGGTGAAAAGGTCTCCTCAAAGTCTACCCCTTCAACTTGTGCATATCCCTTGCATACCAATCTAGTATTGTTCCTAGTGACTTATCCATTTTCATTCAACTTATTTTTGAACACCCATTTTATGCCAATAACATTTTTATCTTTAGGTCTAGGAACTAGTTTCCAAGTTTCATTTTTCTCTATTTGATTTAACTCCTCATTCATATCATCTAAACAAAATTTATCTTTTCTTTGATTCTATAAGATTCTTAGGTTCAATTTTTGACAATAAAGCAACAATCTCTTGATTTTGATTACTCACTAATCTTCTTCTTGTTTGCATACATGTATTCTTATTGCTAATGATTTGAGATTCAGGATGATCTCTTTGAATTTATCTTGGTATTTTTGATTCATGTCTTTCTTTAGATTCTTCTTCCTCCTCATAAACATCTACAATCTCCTCATCATTATAAAGTCCACTTTTTCTAAAGTATTTTTTGACTATAAGTGTGATTTTCTTGTTTGATCAACCTTTACATTTGTCCTTTCCACTATATTTTGTAGTCTTTTATTGTAACATCTGTAGGTTGAGATCATTGATAAGTAAGATAAGAATATACGTTCATCATATATAGAATAAAACTTACCCAAGTTTTCATCATCTCTTTTGATGAAACATTTTCTCCCAAAAACTCTAAAGTATTCTACATTTGTAGATCTACCCTTCCATAATTCATAAAGAGTCTTTTCACCATTTGTCTTTATTTGTCCTATATTCAAAATTTAGATAGTAGTGCCAACTACCTCTCTCCAATATCCATCAGATAACATAGATTTATGAAACATAGTTCTAGCCATCTCTTAAACTATTCTATTTTTCTTTCTACTACCCCATTCTGATAAGATGTCCTAGCTGCTAAGAATTATCTTATTATTTCATGAACCTCACAAAAGTCATAAAACTCATTAGACTAAAACTCTCCACCTCTATCAATTCTTAAGCAATGGATCTTCCCATTTTTATCATTCTCAACAAGGGACTTAAAAGTTTTAAACTTGTTTAGAGTTTCTGATTTCTCTTTTAGGAAAGCAACCCAAGTCATTGTTGTGTAATCATCAATGAGTAACATGAAGTAGCTATTTATTTGAATGATTTTAATTCTCAAAGGCCCATAGAGATTAGTGTGGATTATTTATAAATGTTTATAATATTATTTATACTTAAATATCCTCCTAATCTACTTACCATGTTGATATGCCTCGTAACGATCATCTGTAGGTTTAGAAATTTTGGGCATATTCTTCACAGTTACCTTGGAGCTGATCTTGAATAGATTTTCAAAGTTCATATGACCTAACCTCCTATACCATATCCAAATTTCATCCATATTTTTCATGAATAACTTCTATTTTGTGATCTCATTGAGTACATAAAGATTGTTTAATATCCTCTTAGCTTTGGCAATCAATCTTCCTAATTTTAGCCTCCTTATCTTATAATCTTTATCATGAAAGGTTAGGAAATGACCTTGGGTAGGGAATGATAAGCATATCAAGGTAAAGGTGTTTATATAAGGTACATTGGTCTCCATGTATGATTCTAAGTACTTAAGGCACCTAAGCAAATTATAGATCAAGTGGATGGAACATTATATAATCCATAACATCTTGGAGATTGGTGCATGCAAGTTGTGCATGTTGACTAGTCAAATGCTCCCTAATAATTTCAATGGAAACAAATTGAAATTATACCATCAATATAATGGCACTTGCACCATCTAACACCATATTTATAGTTAAAATTAATGCACTTTATATTGTGACCATAATAAAATAAGCATGAGCCAAATCTTTGCCTAATGTTTTGTTTCTCTAATGTTGTTTGAATAAGCATGGAATTTTTAGTCCTATAGTAGAGATTTCGTGGCACTTGTAATCACATAAATCCAATTAGGTGAATCAATTCCAGACAAATTTAAGCACTTTTAGCTAGACACCTACGTTTTTAGGTTCATGGTAAGGTCTACCAGGCCAATTGAATTATAAGTACAATTCGATGAGTAAAGTGCATATGAAGGTATTTGTGTGTAAGAGACCAAAAAAAGAGATAGTGAGGTGTTGGAGGACTAGTGCAAGGATTTGTTTGGGGTAGGGGAGGACAAAGTAAAATATAATAAAGCATAGAGAAATTGATCAAGATAGTGAGGCATAATTTAAATGAAGCACAACACTAGAGAAGACAATAGAACCTGAGAGATTGAATTATATAGGGTAACTAATAGGAAGGTAAGGGTCATGCCAAGATGAATAAAGTGTAAGGAAGTGACCATTTTGATAGCTGGCACCCACCCAATAGTTGGTAGGAAGTGATTGTTCATATTTCCTATCACTTCCCCAAAGAAATTATTAGTAGAGTTAATGCTATGGAATGTTAGTGGAAAATAAAAGATCCACATTAATGAGTAGATGGTGATATATTTTAGTATATTTCATGTATTTTAGTGGATTTCACATATCTTAATGATGTTAGCCATCAATTTTGTAAATGAGAATAGAGTATGAGACCAAATTTGATAGAGGTAGGTGGTCTAATTATTATTTTCAAGAGATTAGATCAAGGATCTGAAACTATGAGAAAGAGAAAACAAGTTCCGCCTAACCTTCTTAAGTGTGAGAAAAAGAGAGAATAAGAGATCACATTTTTTCCTAAGGTGAAGAGGATGAAAATAGACCAAATTTGAAGGGGAAGTGAGAAGTAGAGGTTTTGACAAGATAACCAGTCCACCATTGAAAGGGAAGGAAGCTCAAAATATAAACACGTAGTCACATTTCCTATGGCTATGAAACAAGATAAACACCATTTCAAGCTTTGATAAGGTCAATTAGCTACACTTTAACTCTAGCATATTCAATATGAGAAATACAATACTGATCACATAATCACTTCAAGCACATAAAGATGAAAAGAAAGTAAAAGTAGTAAGATAAGTAGCGACCAAAAAATCTTAGTGGATATAAGAAAAAGGATAAAGAAAAGCACCATTTTCTTTGATGTCTACATCAAAGGAAATTTTAAAACCATGGGCACAATCCAACTCTTTGAGCTACTAAGTTTTGGTAAGTCAGAATACTTGGTACATTTCCTTCTCATAGGTGCATGGTGATTGATTCTATTTTGTTGGATGGTGCTCGAGAATTTGTATGATCCACATAATAAAAAGCACAGGGATAAATTATGAAGGTATAGATAAAATTGTTATGATGAATGATAATGTATAAGTGGAGAAGGTCACAAAGCTCTTGGGCTATTACAAGTCAAGATTTACTTCCCCATAAAAAACATTCATGACCCAAGCATAAGGGTGACAGTACACCTAGTAAATGCCAAAATTTGCCTTGGTGGCCTATGGTTAGACATCAATAAAATCTTCCTTTTCATTTCACACCACATGGTTTAGGGAAAATTATTCAACATCTTCAAATTTGTCATAGAAGAGATTCTAAAAAATATACAAAAATACCATCAGGAATGTGAGACTTTTTGGTGGGGGTATATGATTATCTTGATAGTAATGGAGGAGATACGTGTACTATTTATACATGATAACCACCTATGATTATTTCCCCCAAATCATGAGTCCCCAATGGTGAATTATTAGGACTACATTTTCCCTCCTAGGTTTTCATATAAGTACAAAACTAAAATGTAGGGCTGGTTTGAAAAGTATGCAAAGGCCTTTGGAAAGGAGTGGTGCATCCCACAAGAACTCTATTAGTAACTTTTGGGAATAATGACCTTCACCGTGATTCAACACTTTTTTGTGGGGTGTATAATGTTCATAGATGGAAATACTTTAGGTTGACTCTAATTAACTTATGTATTTTCGATAAAATACTTCATGGTAACACTTAAGAGGATATCAAATATGCACTAGATTGATATCCAAGCCAAGGATATGGATTATGATAGGAATAAGATGAAGAACCAATTTGTGTGCCCCAAAACCAAGGCAACCAAGGATGAAGAGGATGATAGTGATAGACCTAACATCCATCCCCTCAAGAGGGTTATAATCAATGGGAAAATTTTCAACTTATACTATGTGATGAAGCCATGTAAGAAGGACAGAAACCTTAAGAAAGGTTTTGAGTGCCCCCTCCTAGTCGGAGATGAAGGAGAGGATATGACAAAAGTCTAGGTGAAGTCACTCAAGAGGAATTAGAGTGAAAAACTAAAGGAAAGTATTGAGTGCATATAGCTTAAGATAGATTCTAAGGAACCAATTGCATCACCTACACCAAAACAGAGTGTAACATTCAAGAAAAGGGGTACTTATTCTAGTACAAATCCAAGAAAGACTAAGGGACCTATGGCATTC
Source organism: Torreya grandis (assembly GCA_037957365.1). Taxonomy (NCBI): domain Eukaryota; kingdom Viridiplantae; phylum Streptophyta; class Pinopsida; order Cupressales; family Taxaceae; genus Torreya; species Torreya grandis. Next base: position 1,071,343 of record JARHVA010005588.1, on the reverse strand, counting down.
CCTACCAAGACCCCTATAGACATGGAGAAAGAGGTGACTCTAACACCTATAATAGAAGAAGATATTGAAGAAGATAGGGTTGAGATTTATATCCTATTAATTAAGGATGTGAAGAGGAGATCAATGTTGAAAACATCCAAGAGTCCTTACAAAGTGACATGGCGATAGAGCTAAAAGTAACTGATGAAATGGTAAGCCTTACCTCTGGTGTAACTTTGTGAAATAGCCCACCAAAGAATAAAACATTGATATCTAAATATAAATCATCCTTAGTCACCCCTTAATCTATTGAGTAAAAAAGAATGGCCTACAAGAATATGGGATTTGGGAAATAACATATAAACATGGCTTTTACACTTAAAAAAGAGGAAACTTGACCATGAATAAAATAAGGCCTAGTTGGAGAAGAGGGCCCCAAAAAGTACCCTCAAGCATAGAAATAGGAGTAGAGGTGATAAAATGAGTTCTAATTATCTCTCTCAAATAAACAAAGGAAGCTACTAAGGCACACCCAAGTAATGAAGGGGTGTCTGAACCAAAATAAGGTGATGTTGGTGCCTCAGAGAAATAAAAGGAGATAGTTGAGGAGCAATAATAGTAATAGGGTGACCCTAACACCAAATATATGAAACTTGAAATAAACATTGAGAAGCCCCAAGATGAAGAAACAAATAAGGGGGAGAAGTTTGATGAATAAACCCCTAAGGACCAAAAATTTAACTCCTCAAAAGAGCACATCAAAGAGTTTGGTTGTACTAGTGAAGGGGAAGAAGTGCACATGGAGGATAAGGCCATCATTAAAAAGAGAAAAAAAGAATTCAACATCAAATAAATGATGTAGAAATATTAGGAGGATGAGGATTTATACTTGTATAAATATATGCCCCCAATAACCACCATGATAAGGACATGCAAGAAACTTTCATTTATGTTGGACTATTACATGGATGATCCCAAATTTAAGGTGCCAAAGTCTACAAATTCAAGCCTAGAGGATACTAAAAAAGGGAATTAATCTCTCCTTTTTGACTCTTAGGATATGAACTCAATCTAGTTTGTAAGTGCACTAATAATAATTGCTATGAAAGTAACGTGTCAAAATATCATAAATGATGACAAGGTATGAAAACTAAAAAAAATCCTCAAGGAAGCAAGAGAGGAAGTGGAAGACAAAAAGTTCAATATACAATAGCTTAATGTGTATGTGGAGGCAACCAAGCCATCTCTATTGATCAACATTGACACCTCAGACTTGTTAGAGGTTGATAAAATTTGTGTTTTGGTGGAGCAAATGCTACCAAGACTCCAGCCTGAGCTAATGCAAGAAGAAGAAGACCCCAACATCATGGTAAAGAAGGAGTTATTACAAAAGTTTTAAGAAGTGGATAATATTTTATCCAAGTTGAAGGAAGGGGTAGATATAGTAGACCCAATCTTTTTAAATTTGTTAAACCAAGCCTTGATGATAGATGCATGATTTAAGCAAATAAAGGATGAGAAGGAGCAACGATGATAAAGGTATACTCCATAGGCAAGGCATAAATGTCATAGATTATGGGAAGAATGAAAAATTAGAGCAATTAGATCAAGGATTAAGAGATAACTTTGGAAGAACTCTTTTATGCCCTATAGACTAAGGCTTATGAGTAAAGGTATATTTTGGATGGAAGTGTGGCAAAGGCAAAGGCTAACCTAGAAGCCTTCCAAAAGGAGTTGGATAAAATTGATATAATTACACTTGCTGATACTTCAACTTAAATTGATATCACCACAAATGAGATCAAACTAACCATAAAGGTCTTTGAAGACTTTAGCACGTAGCTCCAATAGAATGCACCTGAGTTTTGTGCTCTTAAATGTTTAATGGCATAGTTTGAGGATGTACTAGGGTTTTTGTATGGGGTAACCTTAGGCCCTTAAATTTGGTTTGATGAAGTTTTCATGCCAAATTTATATCCACCTCAAGGTGTCTAGATATTTTTTTAAGTAGTTAGCCTAATAGTTTTGATACCCAACTAGAGGATGTAGCATAAAACTTATGCCAGTTGGTTGACAACTAACCAACTCCTAGATAATTAGGACATCAATGAAGATCTGAAGAAGGATGGTAAGTAGAATGTGGGAATAATGGGATCATAGAGATGGTGGTTATGATAGAATAACTCCATCTCAACACTCACATACAACCTCCACCTTAGCAAAGATTCTTTTGAAGGCCTATATAAAGAACTCGAGCTAGATATATAAAAAGTGGGAGAATTACAATGAATCTTTAGTAGAATGGTTTTTTAAGCATGCCATATAGAGTTTGTGCTAACATCCAATAACTCTACCTATATTTATATTTAGGCTTAGATATAAAATAGAGGCCACCCTAGCTTTAATTGTATGTGCCCAAGCTCATATATGAGATTCTAGGTTATGGGTAGTATGTTTTAGATTTAAATTTTTTATTTTAAAATTTGTAAAATTAGTAATAAATGTTGCTTTGAAATGCATTTGGGTTTGTGTTATGTCATATTTTAGTTAGTTATGTTGATTTGAATTTTATGTGTTTCATTGATTTTAGATTTTAATGGAGTCTCTAAATTTTCATGATGTTAACATCATTCTACATGCCAAAATGGGTATAGATCTAAACCTATGAACCTAACCTTTGTTTAATATTTCTCTCTTAAGTATGGAGGATAACTAGGATCAAATCAGTCTTGTGTGACCCATTTAAATCCTATATGACCCCAGACTTACCCCACAATAGGCCTATACCTATGGGTTTGACCCTAAGATAAGTTAATGTTGTAATTCTTGAGCCCCCCTTTAAATCCTCATTTCATGGCATAACTATCCCAATGTAGGCCCCAATTCCTTCTCAGCTATGCTTTAGGTGAGTGCATAAGGATGGAGCCTTAGGTAAATTGATAATGAAACATTTGAGTGTTTAAATGTTGAGAGAAAAATAAGTTATTTTATTCTTGTACTTATATTTAGAGTACCCCTACTAGACCCCAACACCTTCACTCTAATGTAATCATATTTAGGTCATCAACTGTCACTCCTTATGAAATGGTAAAACCCTAGCTTTCCATCTTCAATGTGACCTTAGGGAAAAATGGGTTAGTAGGCATATAGTGTCAAATTGACCCCAATGACCCCATTATCAAAAGATGTTACCTACATAGATAATAATATGAAGAGGTAATTAGACTGATGTAGTTATCCCCTACATGTTAGCTTGTGTGTGAATCATGTAATGTGTGTAAATCAAGTACAACAATTACCTAGCTTATCACATTGAAAATTGGGTTCTTGGGATGCTCTTTATTACTTTAAACCTGTATATGTGAGATCCCTTTGACTAGTTTAAAAATAGGTAAGCTTTGATCAATTTATTTATTGATACAATGATTTCTGATAAGTGCCTTGGTCTCTTTGGTTTTTTCTAAGTATTTATATGTGAGGAATGAATGAGGGTTGATATTGTATTTTACCAATTATATCAGGAGATAAATCGCATTAAATCACATAGACTAACCATTGAAATACATTTGAGTTGTATATTAGATGAATTTAGGGTACTAAACACTTACATTGGGGTAGGAAAGTAATGTCAACACTATTGTCTATCTCAAACATTAGTGTCTAAAGAGTATAAAAATAGGTATACGCTTAAAACTTATATAGGTGTAAGATAAGTATATTTTAATCATTATAGGCAAGATGATTGTCTATGTCAGTAATATAAGACTAATCAAACTAAGATATATGGAAGAGAGCACACGATAGAGTAAATTCAAGGCTTACAAAAGCAAGGATAGTGTAGAACTAGGAGTAATAACCAAGGTCTATGTTTTCCAAGTGTATAAGACTAAAGTGCTACATAATCATAAAATATCATCTAAATTTTCTCCCTTTAATCTATTAATGAAATTACTATATTAAAGGAGGGGAATAAGTACTTGAGTGTGTATGCAAACCTTATCTTTGTTTGAGTTGAATTTGAGTGCTTTGATGGTGATTGACCCGAAACAAAGAACATGTTATAGTGTAAAACCAATGCATATAATTTGGGTTAAAAGTAATTGAAATAGATTGAAATTGAAAGAGCAAGGTTTAGGAGTACACTTATGTGTCGAGTAATCGTATTACCTATTTCCAAGTTATTTTTAAAAATATGTATCATTATAAGGTTATAAAATTGAGATTAAGATAAATGTAGATAAATATGTAAAGTGTATATATCTAAGGAGATAGAGAGAGAGAGACACTGGAAGGCATAATGCCCCCAATTTTAGAGCAAAAGTGAGTTCCTACTTAGTAGTTGAGATTAGATCAACCTTGAAACCCAATAATACTTATAACATGGTGAGTTTTAATTTTCAAGTCCAACCTAAAAAACTTGTTAAGATTGAGTGATTTGATCACCTCAACCATACCAAAATGTAAACCAACTATTATACTAGATTAGCTCAATATGGCCCGTAAAAGTATGTGAGGTATCAGTACATGAAATGGTTTTAGAATTTGAAATTGATTTGGATTTTCCAATATTAGACATGTGTTTCATAACATATGAACCTTAGATATGTTTCAGTTTGAAACTATGTATAAAAATAGTACCAATGTATAATTTTTTTCCATAATTATGAATCTAGATCATATAACTATGTGCTTTGGCCAATTTAGATAACTATGTAAGTGTGGAGGACATGATTCCAAATCATAACCCCAATATATGTGGATAAATATGAAAATAATATAAGTATTAGTATGGAGGACATGTTTCCAAAACATGCCCCCACTATAAATTGGAGATGTTGAATACTGAATAGGTATGGGGAACATGTTTCCAAAGCATATCCCAACTGAGTCTATGAACTGATATAAGTACCATATAATAAATTAATGTGGATAACATAATTACAAAGCATGCCCACACTTAATATAAATATTATGAATGTGTGGAATCCATGTCCATATGACATGATTGCACTAAATCTACAAATTGATATAAGTACCAAATATTATATGAGATATGGAAAACATGATTCCAAAGCAATGCTTCCACTATAATCATAGAATTGTGCAAGTGTGGAGAACATGATCCCCAACCATTCACCTATTAATATTCCCACCCCACTTTTGAGGATAGGGAAATATAAAAATTGAGAGTTACCTCATGTTAAAAGGGTAAGACAACTATATAATCTATGAATATGATCATGTAGCATATAGAAGGAATATGTCTAAGTAAATATATCATTGAAGTGCATAGAACCAATGTGATCACATGAAGGCCTAAGATGCATAATAAATATAATGGAAATTTCTAGATAGTAATAGTATAATCTGAACAAGCAAACAATCATACACACAAGATCAATTCAAAAGGCAATGGTTTGAAGAGACCCATAAACAAAGGACATGTTAAAATGCCGCACAATCGAAGGGACATGACTTAGTCAAATGTTCATGAAATAAATAATGACTTATTAAAATTTCCATATAATAAACAATGACATATGAAAATGTTAATGATATCATGCATAAACATGGGTTCTACAATCAAAGGAGTATATTCAAATTCTCTAACAACAAAAATAATAATAAGTCAAAACATTGAAGGAAGTGCATAAGGTAAAGAATAAGTAAACAACATAAACATGTCATAATATCCCATAGAACTAATGTGTTAGAAAAGCATGGCAAGTGTATAACATTTAAAGTACCATGTGTAATATATAATCATAGATAACAAGCATGTGTAAATACATATGTAATTTGAAACATGATAGTGTAGAGTAATCATCAAATCATATAACCTATATGTATCATCAAGATTGAAGAAGCAAATGCCCCCAATGTCCATATGACATGAGAAATGGAAAGCCAACATTTAAAATAGGAGTGTATCATGTATTTGTGTATGCCTGTATCACACCCAAATGTTGAATTGTGACACATATGTGTATGTAAGAGTAGTTGAGTATGTGGTCCATCAATATGGAAGTACCACATGGATGCTAAGGATCTAATATAAAAAGTAAGTGCCAAAATTATTTTTGATTTTTTTGAATGTTTTTGAGGTTTTTAGTATTTTTGGGGATAGGGAAGATCATCCTATGATGCCATCGAATTGATGGTCATAGATATCACTCCATTGTAAATCTAGTGCAATACCACATGTACATGGCCAAAGAGCACACATATATGTAATATTTATCACTATGGTATTGATGGTGATCTATGTATGTAACATAGGAATTTATGGTCATGAAGAAATAGTAGGACTAATTGGAGTAGGGGTTTTTAGAACCCATCGAGTGCTTGTTTATTTATTTGGAGTAGTAGTAAGGGAACATGTGTAGGTGCTTTGGATATCTAAACATGTTGTGTAGTACAGGATTGGGATTCCATGGATTCTCATGTATGTCTTTGATGTAATGGTCTCTCAAGTACCAATCACATAGTAAATGGAATTACTTGTTGCTTACCCTTTTTTGGTGGATTAGCCTTAGTAGGATTTATATCTAATTGTCTAGATATATGTTTATTCTATTCAAGAGGATGCTCATATGGGATTTTAGAAACTATAATTACCCAATTTTCATGAATGTATGTGAGACACCCATGCACTATAGAAGGTACTACTCAAAGAGTGTGTATCTAAGGTCTTCCCAATAAAATATCAAAGATGCTTGTGTAAGGGATAATAGAAAGGTATTAAATAATAACCTATAAAGTCAAGTCAATATTTCCATTAACCTTCTAGGAGGTCCCATCAAATGATCTAAAAGATATAGTAGAGGGGTGTAAATCATAATGAGTATAAAAAAATGCATAAGTAATGTCATGGTGTAAACATTTTTTTCACCATTATCAATCATAACATTGTGTATGGGGTATTTATAAAGGTATGATTGAATGAATATGGAATGAAGATCAGATTCATCATCCTTAATTTCACTATCATAAAATTAAATATAAGGTATCTGAACCATATGAGATATATGTCATGTATAAGTACCAATAACCCCATCTAGTACGTGTGTATAATGTGATGGAGGAGGATGTTCATTATATGCCATTTGGAATTCTGGTTCCTTTTTAGAATAATCTTTGAAAGGATTGTTAAATATTTTATATTTATAGTGATTTCCAGGTTGTGAACCCAATTATTTTGAAGGATCATCGAATGACATCTTTTGGTCAATGATAAGATCTTGGATATTGTGCTTCAAGGTAAAACATCTACTTGTATAATGTCCTAGTCCTTGATGATAATAATAGTAAGCATTTGCATCATATATTTTGGGTACAATTTGAATCATATCAACCTCAATAGGATGAGGGAGAAATATAAGTCGACACTCTAGTAATCATGGGAGTAATGAATTTCGGGACTTAGGTAAACATGTAAATTATCTCCTTGCTGCATTGGATAAGACAAAATGATTAGGCTATTGTGCAAATATGTTAATCATGGTGCTTGTTTTTTTAGGCTTAAGAGGTTTTACCTTATAACTTGGTTTTATTATAAATTTTGTACTAAATGTAGATACATCTAGTGTGTTTGTTACATACTTGAGATTATTCAAAGATATAAGCTTCATTTCAATGTCCCATACAACATGGCATAAGTCATCAAAAGATTGAAACTTCTTAAATAAAATGGAATCATGTAAAGGAGAAAGCAAACTTTGCTTGAATATGTCTTCTAACTCTTTGTCTACCATAATATTGGTCATTTTGGCTGGTATTGTCTTATATCTCAAGACATATCTATTGATAGGTTCCTTGTTTTATTTTGGAAATTTGGGCATAGGAAAACTTTTTAAAAATATTAATGGAAAAGTGTGCTAAAAATTGGTATGATAGAAGCTTGAATGCTTTTATGGATTGGAGAGGTAGATCATAAAACCACCTCAAAGCATAATCCTTGAGTCTTATTTGGAATAATTTGGTTAAAATTTTATCATTGGAATCATAGTTAAGAAATTCCACATATAAGTTTTGAAGATGTTGTTCAGGATCAATCTTAACATCATAAAATGTGAACTTAGGTGAAATAAATCCACTTGGAAAAGGGTGAAAGGATATTTCAAGTACGAGAGGGTTATGCAATATATTTTGTGAATCTATAACATGAGGGGATTTTAAATATTTTTTTCAATGTTTGTAATCTTGTATTCTAAGGTTTCTATAACTTGAAGTAATGACTGAACTATAAACCATGTGGGAGCTAGATTAGCAAGTTGAGTAGTCCTCAAAGGGGGTGAAAACATGTTTTGAGTAGTAATAGGCATTGAAACTAGTTGTTGTGTTAAAATAATGGGTAAGTCCATAATATATGTATCAATAGTAGTTTTAGGGAACAAAGGTTTAAACACATTATCCATTCACCCCATTATATTTAGGTGGACACTATGTCATGTTTATGCTAGTTTCTTATGTTTTACCTTATGTACTTCCTTGAGTGTCTTGCATTATTATTATCAAAGGGGGTGAAAACATGTTTTGAGTAGTAATAGGCATTGAAACTAGTTGTTGTGTTAAAATAATGGGTAAGTCCATAATATATGTATCAATAGTAGTTTTAGGGAACAAAGGTTTAAACACATTATCCATTCACCCCATTATATTTAGGTGGACACTATGTCATGTTTATGCTAGTTTCTTATGTTTTACCTTATGTACTTCCTTGAGTGTCTTGCATTATTATTATTTTCCTTGATCAAGAATATGAATATGCTACTTTGATTATGCCCCCCATGCCTATGTATGATTTCAATGGCATTCACATATGTCATTATTTATTTTATGGGAATTTTAATATGTCATTTTTAATTTCATGGACATTTGAATAAGTCACGTGCCTTCGATTGTGCAACATTTTAACATGCCCCTTAATTGTGATCTCTTTAGACTATTGCCTTTTAACTTTCTTTTGAGTGTTTTTGTGTGTGCACTTGTTTGTTTGTTGAGCTTATATTATTAATATCTATACATTTTCATGATATTTATCATGCATCTTAGGCCTACATGTGATCACATTGGTTCTATGTGCTTTAATGATACATTTACCTATACATGTTCCTTCTATATACTACATGGTTATATTCATAAATTTTACAGTTATCTTACCCTTTTGAGGTGAGGTAACTTACATTTCTTATTTCTACCTCACCTCAAAAATGGGGTATATTAGTGGGTGCATGATTGGAAAACATGTTCTCCACCTTTTTCAGAGTTCTCAAATTCAACTAAGGCATGCTTTAGAAGCATGTTATCCACACTCATTTGATATTTGGTACTTATAGCAGTTTCTATATTTAGTGGGGGTGTGTCATATGGGAATGGATTCCAAACATTCATAACTTTTTAGATTCAGTGGGGGAATGTTTGGGAAGTATGTTCTCCACATTTATGTAGTGTATGGTACTTATATCAATTCACAGATTCAGTGGGGGCATGCTTAGGAAGCATGTTCTCCACACCTATTTAGTATTGAACATCTCCAATTTATAGTGGGGTTATGTCTTGGAAACACATCCTCCAAATTGGTACTTATACCAATTTTTATATTTATCCATATATATTGGGGGCATTATTTGGAAGCATATCCTCCACACTTACACAATTATCTGAACTGGCCAAAGCACATAGTTATATGATTCAAATTCACAGTTGTGGCATAATTCTATACATGAGTATTATTATTATACAAAGTTTTAACATGATACTTATCTAATGTGCATATGTTATGAAACATGTTCTTAATATTTTAATATATAAATCAGTTTCATATTCCAAAACCATTTCACGTAATGATACCCAACAAACTTTTATGGGACATATTGAACTAATCTACTGCAATAGTTGGTTCAAATTTTGTTATGGTTGAGGTGATCAAATCACTTAATCTTACCAAGTTTTCAAGTTGGACTTGATCATCTAGCCTCACCAAGTTATAAGTATCATTCAATTTGAAGGTTGAGGTAATATCAAATGCCAGGTGGTAACTCACTTTTAATCCAAATTTGGGGGCATGTACCTCTCTCTCTCTCTCTCTCTCTCTCTCTCTCTCTCTCTCTCTCTCTCTCTCTCTCTCTCTCTCTCTCTCTCTCTCTCTCTCTCTCTCTCTCTCTCTCTCTCTCTCTCCTTGGATATATGCACTTAAAATATTTATCTATCTTTATCCTAATCTCAATTTCAAATCCTTACAATGATACATATTTTTTTAAAACAACTTGCTAATAGGCAAGGTGGTTGCATCGACACACAAGTGTAATCCTAAATCTTGCTCTTTTAATTTAAACCTATTTCAAGTGCTTTTAACCTAGATTATATACACTAATTTTACACTGTAACATGCTCTTAGTTATAGGTTAGTCACCATAAAAATAACTCAAATTTAACTCAATCAAATACAAGGTGTGCATACACAGCTAGGTACTTATTCCTGTCATTTAAACTAGTAATTTCATTACTAGATTAAATGGGGGAAATGTAGATGATATTTTGTGAGTATGTAGCACCTTAATATTATACACTTGGAAAAAATATATCTTGGATGTTCTTCTTAGTTCTACACTCTCCTTGCTTCTACAGGTTTCACATCTATTTTATCTTGTAATCCTTGGACAATCTCTTAGTTTGAGTCATCTTATATTCATGACACAGACATTCTATCTTACACATAATGCTTAAAATGTACTTATTTTACACCTCTATAAGTTATAATAATTTACCTAGTTTTATACTCCTAGGTATTTATTCTTTTCCTTTAAATTAGTAAATTCATTACTATATTAAGGGGGGAAATGTAGATGATAATTTGTGATTATATAGCACCTCAATATTATACACTTGGAAACACAAACCTTGGGTGTTCTTCTTAGTTTTACACTCTCCTTGCTTCCACAAGCATCACATCTAATTTATCTTGTAACCTTTGGCCTATCTCTTAGTCTAACCAGTATTATATTTATGACATAGGCATTCTATATTACCAATAATGCTTAAAATTTACTTATCTTACACTTATACAAGTTATAATCCTAAATATATTTTACTACTCCCTTAACACTAACATCCAAGATAGATAATAGTATCAATTTTATTGTCCTACTCTGACACAAGTGTCCAGTGCACTAAAATCCTCTAATTTATAAATGAAACATATCTTAATGGTTGGCCTAAGTGATTTAATGCAACTTATTACTCCAAAGGTATTGATATAAATACAATATCAACACTCATTTATTCCTCACCTATGAATACCTAGAAAAGACTACAAATACCAAGGCACTTATAAAAAATCACTCTATCAAGCATTCAATTGATCAAAACTTCCCTATTTCCAAACCAGTCATAAGGACTACAACTAGATATTTTACCAAGTGGGTTGAAGTTATTCCATTATAAAACACTATAGGAGAGGATACTTATAGAATCTTAATGGATTACATTATTTCCAAAAATGGATTATCATCTTTCATTATTACTAATAATGGTTCATGTTTCAATAATAATATGGTGAAGAGGTTTTTTAAAAACTATAAAATTAAACATACATGATTAAAATATTGTTATCCATATGTTTAACCCTAAATTTAGATTTTAGAGATAGGCTTAAAGATATATAGGTATCTTAATCACAAGGGTGATAAACTAATTTATAGCAGGCTAATTAATTACAAACTTAGATAAATTAATATTATAAATTATAAATTTGATGATAAATATAGAAAGTACTAAATTTGAAAGATGCTCAAATGATTGCAATACTAACTAAAGAGAATTCACCCTTAAGAGTTGCAACCCATCATTTCCACACATGGACATTTTCCATATGATGATTTAATTTATTGTGTAATATTAAGGTCATCCATCATTATAAATTCACAAATTTATTATAATTAAAGTTAGACATTTTACCAAGTGGGTTGAATCTATGCCATTAGAAAAAACTATAGGAGAGGATATTTTAGAATCTTAATGACAAATATTATTTCCAAAATATGGCTTACCATCTTTCATTATTACTAATAGTTGTTCGTGTTTCAATAATAATATTGTGAAGATGTTTTTAAAAGAGTATAAAATTAAACATACATGATCAAAATATTGTTATCCATATGTTTAACCCTAAATTTAAATTTTAGGGATAGGGTTAAAGATTTAAAATCAGCTTAAACACAAGGGAGATAAACTAATATATAGAAGGACAATTAATTACAAACTTAGATAAATGAATATTCTTAATTATAAAATTGAGATATGTTTAATATATAAAGTACCAAATTCAAAAGATGTTCAATTGATTGCAATACTAAAGATAATTAATACTTATATGGATTTACTTTATGTAGGAAGATTTGGGTTGGACACATGTATAAGTGTATAAGATAAATATTTTATAACAATCATAAGATCTAATAAATATTATTTATATATCCATAAACACTATTTTTAACCATAAGACACCGTCGTCGATGCTATTATCCATGATGTGATACTTCTATCATATAAACAATATCCATTGGATCTTGATATGGACAACTTATCCATTCTATGTTTTTGATCACCTTTTTGATGATGTGTTCATATCTAAAATATAGGTTGTTTTACTCTTATTATTGATCAAACCCTAGCTCCTCATCCTTATTCACCCTTAGATTCATTTTTACCAAAAAAGAGTTAGCGGGATTATAGTGTCGAGTTGACATCAAAGACCCATTTATCAATGAGTGTTTGCTACATAGCTAATAACCAAAGAGCACATTAGTCTTATGTATTTATCCTTTATGTGTGGGAGTGTGTGTGAACAATGATGTAATATGTTATATGTAGATGCATATATTGATATATCTTGTTACTTGAAAAATATCACTCATGGTATTTTCTTTGGATGATTCAAAAAAATTTATGAATACTCCTATGACTAATGTATAAATAAAGATGAATATGCAAAATAACATAGTTGTGTGTGTGATTGATGAGCCTTAGTATGTGTTTGCTTGGAATTTTTTAGATCAACAATGAGAAGCTTCTACTTTTATTTATACCACACCTTTTAAAAATATCTCATGGTAGGGTTCAATAAGTCAAAAATGTAAACCCATAAGTTTCAAATAATTTTCAATTTGGATGAATTTTGAGTACTAGACACTAAATAAGGATCTAAGCTCTAGCATTGATACTAGTATCCCTTTATGGTAGTGGTGTCTAGAAGGATATAAAACAAGCATGGATTTATAAATAATTGTGAAGGATATAATTTTTTTTTAGATTTTTGTATTTTACAAGTTATTTGGGTCATCAGAATGACATGGGCTATACTATAAGATAGGCATTTAGGCATAATGAGATGAAAAATATGAGCTTTTCGATAATGGTAAGGTCCAACACTGAAGGGAAGATACCTAATTATTATTTATCAAATAAACAAGATTGAGATGATATAAATATTTAGTTTTAGTATTTACACCATAATCTAATAAAATTAATGTTAACATTATATTCAAGATAATGAACAAACATGGTGATGATTGGCACAATTAGAAACATTAAAATTTATGAGCATAGAGAACAAGTGTTATAAATTATATAAGGGAAACCACGTAATAAACTATATATCGATCTAAGGATTTTTTTTTTTTATAACTTTAGATTCTTTCACTTACATTGTCACTCAAATAGATGATTGATGATGACATTTACTAAGAGAAAAGACTATATCAGTTAAAAAATCTAGATGAAGTAAAACTTCAATCTATTTAGCACATTATATTTTACCAAACTCACCTTAAGAAGGATTAAAATAAAAATATCAAATCAATATAATTAAGTGTGAGAGATAAAATTTTAAAATAAAATAAAACCAATAATAATGTAGATAAAGAACATAATGCAATTTCAAGCTCAATTGGCTTGGCCCGTTTATTATTGCTAAAACTTTGGATAATGGGCATACTGATCCATGAAGATCCATGTACCATTCCATTTTTCAAGTCTTCAATTTTTGGTCAAACCACTTGCACATCAAGTAATTCATTGAGAGCTTTCCAACGCTTCTTTTGGAATGCAAAAAGGGGTCTGGATGCTCGAGATATAACTTGCTAAAGTTTTCTTGCAACAGGTGAATAACAGGTGTCAAAAGGTGAAATGGCATTGCTCAAATGTGCCAAGTGGACCAATAACCATTTGACATGTGGAAATATGAATTTGTGCAAAAAAAATTGTTTTGGTGTTTAGTTTATTGATAGCCTCCGATCTTTGATAGGTGGTCATATGGAGATCTGTGGGCCCCACTATTTACTCACTAGGGGCTCTTAGTGAGGGTCAGCACACTCTTGTGGAGGGGTGCCTTGGCCTCCTAATATTCATGTATTATTGTTTAAGAATTTGTATTTAAGTCACAAAGTCTATTGAAACGCCACCAATGTGGGATAATTTTTTTAAGCTTTGTAATACATCAAACAAGGAGCCTCGAACCAACACATGGCAGAGCCACAAGCCAACAAACCTAGGTTGCCACACCATCCACCTTGCCACGTAAACCATGTGAAGACCAATTCACTACCAAGATATTCTCCAATGGTGGCCTAAGTTTATAATCAAGCTAAGCTTAACACTTAGTCTCCTCCAAAAGGGATGTCATCACACATAAAGGAGAATGCCAACCTATTTAAAATAGGAAATTAGTTTTCAAATAGCTAATGTGGGAAAAAGATAAAGACTAAAGTGCCAAAAAGAGAGGCTGAAGACTCCAACTTTGCACCTATCATTCAAAATTGATATGCCTTGACCACTTATGCCATGGGTTTCCAAGTGTTATATAAGGAATGAACTTCTAATTGAAGAGGAGGATTCAACCAACTATGTAAAGAGAATTTAGAAGGTTAGAGACTTAAGTATGTCTTATAGAGCCTTGGGCCATTAATGATAGGTTTGAGAGATGTTTTTATAGGCAAGCAGAGACCAGAGAAAGAGAATTAAAGACTTGACATCAATTTGTAAGCCATTTGTTGCACAAATTTAATGGAAATAGTCCTCACTTCAAACGAACTTGAAGACGTAGGCTATTGAAGCCAAAATCCATTATCAATTCACTAGTGAAATTCTTATATTTTTCTTTGATATTTTTAATTTTGATCTTCATTTTAATTCTAGTTTTTATTTCATTATTAAAAAAATTAAATAGAAAATTTGAGAAAATAAATAGATCATTAAATGCGACAGTGTGTTATTCAATTTTGTGACACTTGAATTTTTAGTTTTTAGATCATATTTTTGGTATTAGAGTGGTTGTTATTTAATAGTGGTTGCTAGTGTATGTTGACAAGGTCTAAATCCAAAAAGAGTGAAGGAATACTCATTGAGTATAATCTAGAGATTGGCTCAAGGCATGCTTCTGGGATGGCTGAAGAAGAGATAGAATTTGAACAAGCTTTCCACTGAGCCTTCATGGAGATGAGAAGCATGGTGGAGAAACTTTACCATGATAAACAAAGGAAATTTGAGAGTGAAAAATAAGGTGATTCACAAGAATTGAAAGGTAAAGAAACTTAAAAACCTTCTTCTTCATCAGATGATGGTAAAAAAAACTTTGGAATTTCTCCCTTCACTAAAATTGGATATTAAGTTTGAATTACCAATGTTTAATGGTAAAGTTAATGCAGAGAAGTTGGATAATTAGATCAAGCAGAATGGAGTTTATTGTAAGGTGGAAAAGATTTTAGGGGATGAGTAAAAAATTCATTTGACTACTCTTCATATGGGAGGCACAACTCTCATCTGGTGGGAGAGTAAGTTGAAAGAAGCTGAGCTTCAAAAATGTAACTCAATTTCTACTTGGAATGAATTTGTTGAAGAACTTAGAAAGAAAGTTTATACTTTAGGCTATATGCAGCAAGCCATGATGGATTGGCAAAGTTTAAAATGAGGTAAAGGCCAAAATATTCAAGATTATACACAAGAATTTAGGAGAAAAGCCATACTTTTGAATGTTCCTCTTTATACACAAGAAACACTACTAAAATACATATGTGGGATACATATTTACTTAAGACATCTGATTCTTATGTTCAATCCCACTAATTTAGATGTAGTATGTGTTCAAGCCACTCATTTAGAGGCTAGAGGAAAACAATCAAAAGAATATTTTCCTAAAGTTAAAAGTAAGCAATCTAATGTTAAACAATCCAAAGGGGAAAATTCATTAGGAAAGAGTAAACAAAAATCCACTTTTACTATTAAAAAAGAAGAAGGAAAACCATTTTGTAATTATTGTAAGAAAAACCATGATGAGTCTAAGTCTTGGAAACTACACCCCGAGTTAAGGCCTAAAAGGTTTCAAAAGAAGGAAAAGAAGACTAATGCTATGGTTCAAGATTTAGGTTTAGATTCAGGTGATGAAACTAAGATCATAGCTATGGGATTACATAATGATTCTTCACTTTTAGTATCTATCACTAAGTCATCAAATGATGCATCTTCTTCTAAATAGAATTCTATGCATGTTGATAAGAAAAGAAATGAACTGTTGCACATTAGAGTTGTTTCAAAACATACTAAGATTGACACTCTATTTGATAGTGGTTCTCAAGAAAATTTTATTTTTGAAGAGGTTGTTAAGAATTTAGGCTTACAAACCAATCCCCATCTGAAGCCTTATCCATTAGGTTGGGCGTGTGACAATGTGAAGCTACAAGTATCACAAACTTATAGACTGAGGTTTGCCATCACATCCAAGTTCATGGATGAGGTTGAGTTGGATCTTGTCCCTTTGGACATATGCGAGATTATTTTGGGAAGTCCATATCTTTATGATAGAAAATAAATATTTTATAGAGAGGAGAATAAGTACTTTCTTGTTAAGGATGGCATTGAATATATAGTCAGAGCGCATCACATTCAAACAAGTCTTTCCTTGGTTACAGCAGGGCAAATGAAAAGACTAGTTAATTCAAGTAAGACTTTTTGTCTCATATTGATTAATTATAAGGAAAAAGAATATTATCAAGCTTTGGAAAATTGGGATCCTAAACATAAGAATGAATTGGTTGAAATCATTTCTACTTATGATGATGTGTTTTAGGATCCTAAGGTTTTGCCCCCTAAAAGGGGAGTTCAACATGAAATTCAAGTATTGCAGGATTCTCCTCTCCCTAACATTGGCATGTACATGTTATCAGTGGTGGAAAATGAGGAAATAAAAAAATAGGTAATGGATCTATTGGATAGAGGTGTTATTCATCCAAGTTCATCTCCTGTTGGTTTGCCAATTATTTTGGTGCCAAAGAAAGATGAAACTTGGCGAATGTGTGTTGATTTTCATGCTTTAAACAAAATTACTATTAAGAATTGTTACCCTCTTCCTCTTATTGATGATTTTTTGGATCAATTAAAACATGTTTATTTCACTAAGCTATATTTGAGAAGTGGATATCATCAAGAATTAATGAAGGTGATGTGTGGAAAACTACCTTAAAAATAAAACAGGGATTGTTTGAATGGCTTGTTATGCCTTTTAGGTTGTGTAATGCACTAGCTACATTCATGAGATTGATGAATGATGTTTTTAGATAGTTTCTTGCTGATTTTGTCATAGTTTAATTAGATGATATATTGATTTTCAGCAAGTCTTGGGAAGAGCATGTGATCCACATGAAGAAAGTCATGGATGCATTACGAAGGGAAAAAATTTATTTAAAAATGTCAAAATGTGAGTTTGGAAAAACCTCTTTGATTTACTTGGGTTACATTGTAGGACATGGTAAATTGAAAATTAATCCTGCAAAAGTGGCAGTCATTGTTAACTAGCCTACACCCACTAATACAACTGAGGTTAGAAGTTTTCTTGGTGCAGTACAATTTTGGATAAAGTTTATTGTTCAATTTTCATATATTGCATCACCTTTGCATTATTTGACAAGTGTGAAATAAGTCTTTTAGTGGGGAGGCAAGCATCAAAAGGCCTTTGACACTTTGAAAGAAAATATAAGTACTACTTCAGTCTTGGCACTTCCTAATATACAATAACCATTTGAGATTGAGATGAATGCAAGTGATTATGCTATGGGAGCTATTTTAATACAAGGTAAGAAACCAATTTTTTATCATTATGAGACTTTCACAAGTGCAGTAAGAAATTATCCAACTTATGATAAGGAATTGTATGCATTGGTTCAAAGTGTTAAAAAATGGAAACATTACTTAATGGGCAAATAAATAATAATACATATAGACCATCAGCCCTTACAATATCTCCAATCACAAACCAAGTTAAAATAGTCTAGACATTTTCATTGGATGGGCTTCTTACAACAATTTCATCTTGTGATTAAGTATAAAAAAGGTATTCAGAATAAGGTTGTGGATATGCTTTCTAGGCCTCCTATGGTAGTTGCATCTATTCTTTTACATCATGGTTCTTTGTCTCATGAAAGATATAAAGAGCAAAATGTTAATGATCTTTATTTTTATGATGTATATAAAGACTTGATGAGTAGTAGACAAGTAGAAGAATTGGACTATCATGTACATAATAATCTTTTATATCATTTGGGTAAACTTTGTATTCCTCAAAATGAGAGGGTACACATGATTAGAGGAGCACATAATTCTCTTATTTATAGTCATTTTGGAGTTGCTAAAATGGTTGCACATTTGAAAATGTATTGTTACTAGCCCCGTATGTAGGGACATGTTGCCAAATATATTAAGGGTTGTACTCTTTGTGCCACAAGCAAACCTAGTAACAAGAAACTAGGACTTTACACTTCTCTACCTATTCCTACTCACCCATGGGAAAGTATTTCCATGGATTTTGTGGGGGGTTTTCCTATGACACAAATAAAACATGACTATTTATATGTGGTTGTGGATAGATTTAGCAAGATGTGTGTTTTGATTCCTTGCACTAAGAAAATTACTGGGGAAGGCACTGTGCACTTGTTCTTTAAACATGTATTGGTTCATTTTGGGTTGCCTATTTCAATTATTTTTGATCAAGATTCTCAATTTATTGAGGAGTTTTGGTCAAATTTGTGGGGAATAATGGACACTAAATTAAAAAGAGCACTGCATTTCATCCATAAACCGATGGGCAAATAGAGATTGTGAACCGCACTATGGTACATTTACTTAGGGATTATAACAATAAACATCCAAAGTTATGGGATGAACAATTGTATTACATACAACATGCATATAACCAGGCACTTCATTCTTCTACTATGAAATCTCTATTTGAATTTTGTTATGGATACTTGCCTAAATCTCCTCTAAATGTTTACTATGGATAGGATACAATTGTTGGTGAACCAAAAGAAGCCATTTGAGCTAAGAAGTTCATTAAACAAATACAACTCATACATTAGACTATCCGTATTCAATTGGAGAGCCAAGTATAAAGCCAAACATGACAAACATCATGTTGATCACCAATTTGTTGTAGGTGATATGGTATGGCTTCACATCATTAAGGAAAGACTAATAGGTGAAGGTAAAAATTTGAAACCAATTTGGTATGGTCCTTTTTGGATTATATAAAAAATTGGCACAAATGTTTTCCAGTTATATTTACCATCTTATATGAATATTTATTCAGTTGTAAATGTGGAAAATCTGAAATTGTATGAGCCTCTAATGATAATTGATCATGATGAAAGTGTATCCATTCCTTCTATTGATGATTTTGCTCCTAAATATCTAATAGAATTGCAGCAAGATACTATTCCTAACGAGAATATGCAAACTTCATGAAGAGGTGATGTTGAGTATCTTCGTGTTGGTCTAAAATGGATGCACCCAAACAAGGCCAAATGGATGGAAGTCGGAAGGGTGAGGGAGAAATACCCTCACCTCATTACCAATTAATTTCAACTTTTAGAGGTCCAAAAGTTCCCAGTAGGGAGGAGTGATCTAGTTGGATCTATGTACCATTCCATTTTGAAAGTCTTTAATTTCTAGTCAAACCACTTGCACATCGAAGAATTCATCAAGATCTTTCTAATGCTTCTTTCAGAATCCAAAATGGAGTCTGGATGCTCAAGATATAGCTTGTTGAAGTTTTCTTGTAATAGGTGAATAACAAGTGTTAAAAGGTTATGTGGCATTGTTCAAATGCACCAAGTGGACCAATAACCATTTGACACGTGGTAATATGAATTTGTGCAAAAAAAATTGGTTTGGTGTTCGGTTTGTTGATAGGCTCTAGTCTTTGATAGGTCATCATATAGAGATTTGTGGGCCCCATTATTTGCTTGCTGGGGGCCCTCAGCAAAGGTTGGCACACTCTTGTGGAGGGGTGCTTTGGCCTCCTAATATTCATGTCTTATTGTTTAAGAATATGTATTTAAGTCACAAAGTCCATTGAAACCCCACCAATGTGGGATAATTGTTTTAAGCTTTGTAATACATCAAATAAGGATCCTCAAACCAACATGTGGCAGGGCCACAAGCTAGCAAACCTAAGATGCCACGTCATTAACCTTGCCATTTAAACCATGTGAATACCAAGTCACTACCAAGAGATTCTCCAATGGCAGCCTAAGTTTAGAATCAAGCTAAGCTTAGTGCCTAGTCTCCTCCAAAAGGGACGTCGGCACACATAAAGGAGAATGTCAACCTATTTAAAATAGGAAATCAATTTTCAAATAGCCAGTGTGGGATAAAGATAAAGACTAAAGTGCCAAAAAGAGAGGCTAAAGACTCGACCTTTGCAGCTATCATGCAAAATTGATATTGTGTCATGGGTTTCCAAGTGTTATATAAGGAACAAACTTCTAGTTGAAGAGGAGGATTCAACTGATTGTGTAAAGAAAATTTAGAAGGTTAGAGACTTAATTATGCCTTGTACGGCCTTGGGCTATTAATGATAGGTCTGAGAGATGTTTTTATAGGAAAGCAGAGACCAGAGAAGGAGAATTGAAGACTTGACATCAATTTGTAAGCCATTTGTTGTGCAAATTTAATGGAAATGGTCCTCACTTCAAATGAACCTGGAGATGTAGGCTATTGAAGCCAAATTCTGTTATCAATTCGCTGGTGAAATTATTCTATTTTTCTATACTATTTTTAATTGTTTTCTTCTTTTTAATTCTGGTATTTATTTCATTATTTAAAAAACTAAACAAAAAAGTCAAGAAAATAAATATATCATTAAATGCGACAGTGTGTTATTCAATTTTTCAACACTTGCATTTTCAGTTTTCAGATCACATATTGTTTTCCTATAATATAAGGTAATAATTTTAATAATCCCTTTAATTTTATGCATTTGATAAAATTTTATGCTTAATTTTTACCTCTTATTTTTCATCTTTTCCATATGCTTTGTGATTTTTTTCATTATTACGATTGATTGGTCATTTTGTTGATTTACCTTTTCTTTAATTATCTTCATAGTTTTTTTTTTCCCATTTGGATTCCACTAAACATTTGTCTTTCTCAATTCATTGTCACTAATTTTTTATTTTCATTCTTGATAATTTATGTTTCTTTCCTTCTTGCTTTTCCTCTTGCATGCCTTATGGTGTGTATTCTTTGTTTATTTTATTTTTTATTTAATAATATGTTGACACATGTTTCAAAGTTTTACTCTCCATGATTTGTGTCATGTGGTTTTTTTTGGTGTCATTTATAATGTTTCCATGATAATAACCCTTTCTTTTTTATTTGTTTGTTATATATTATATCACTGGTAGTACTTTATTCATAATTTTTTCCATATGAGGCATCATATTCTTATAATTTACATTTCTTAAATTTTCTTACTTGAAGCATGTTACCTTGGTTCTATATTTATTAAACTTTTACCATGAGGATCCTCTTTTTCTTACGATGACCTAGCTTACAATTTTCCCATTGGGGCTATATTATTTGAAGAGAAATGGATATATAAAATAATATAGGAGAAACAATGCTAACACAATATAAAAATGTGATAAAAATAAAAATAGAATACACAAAAAATACATAACATTTTAACTTGTGAAAAACATTTTGAGAAAAGAACCAACACAACAACCTTCTTCCTTATTGCATTAACTAAAACATTTATAAGAAAATAAGTTACTTCTAAATTATGATTTACCCTAATGTGTGTGGGAGTAATTATAGGCACATAAATAGTAAAACATACAAATTTACACCTATTAAAATACAATGAGTATTAAAAACATAGGTTAAAACCACTAAAAAACACTCATAAAAATTGAAAAATCATTAAACATGTGTAAAGTCTAGACAAGTGTAAATCACATAGTGTAAATAATGAAAAGTATATGACACATTTTTAACATCATTTGTATACTTATAAATTTCTCACACATTTACCACTTGGGGCATATTTATTTTTTTACTTATTGATCACATTTTGCCAACTTGAGAAACTTTATACTTATGCTCATAAAGATTGCATTATAGGCCCATGTGGGGAGTTTTATATATGACATACATTATTTTATAATTATATATTACTATATTAAATATCAATAAATTGTGTTTAATATCTTACAAGTGATACATATATAATCCTTTTATTTTGAGATATATAATTTATTGATTTAACTCACATTTCAAAATAGTGGCAAACATTACCTCCATTATTATCTCATCTTAGGATCCAAGATATTTCTGCATTTTTTCTCCTATATAAGAGAAATTATATATTTATGATTTTAAGATGTACATAATGAATGACACATCTTCCCATCATGGGATATCTTCAAGGGAATTTTGAACCCTACTCTCTTTTACATTACATCAAATTTATTTATCTTTATTTATTTTTCAATAAATTTTGTTATAAAAAATACATGTGGGATTTAGCACAAGTTTTGAGACTTAGATTTCTATTTGGGAATTATTCCTTAAGACATATTTGGAGATGTATGGAATTCATCCTAAGGAATAGTCACATTTTTCCAATAAAACTAAGCACATCATTTCCAATTTTTCTTTTTCTACATTTTATTAGGTTATTCTTGTGAACATGTATTCATTATATCTTGTTATTACATGATTAAAAAGGAAACTTACATAGATTTAGATATTATCAAGAATCATATTGGGATCACAACCAAACCATCAACCAAAACTAGGTGTTTTCGTTTCAATTTTTATTTTTTAATTTATTTATAAAAATGATTATTTGGGAACTTATCCACATTCACATGTCCTTCAGTAATTATATAGGAGATTTAGGGAAAAAATATTTTTATCGCATCCTCCATATATATATATATATATATAACTTTAAGTATGCATGCACACACATCAAAGTTGAGCATTGTGTAGAAATTCAAATTTGGCAGATGAGTAGTTGTTAGTTGTAAAATTATATTATTCTGGAGTACTTGTGTGTATTCTCATTATCATCTCATCTCATATTATTATTAATATATTTTAATCATGTTTATATATTTCCCCATGTATTTATCCTCTTCATTACTCTCTCTCTCTCCTATTTATCTCTCATCCCCTCCTTGTTTCCTTCTGTTTATGATATTTTTCCATAATTATACAATGTACATTTTTGGGATGAATATATGACATTTATAATAAAATTCTCATGCCTTTATCTCATGAATTTTCTATCTTTCATGCCCTTTGTGTGTCAACTTACTTGATAATACAATCCTAAATTGAATTTGACAGGTTTATAAATACATATGTGTATTAGTGCATATTGGATAATGAATAAATAATAAAAAAATTAAGAAAAATATTGTTAAAGTAAGTTTGTCTGTGTGTGTGTGTGTAAAATTTAAAACGTAATTGAAGAAAATGTGAATTATTTATGGCTTTGACATGCATTCATTCCAGTATAAAAATTCATATAGAACTAAGTGCTGCATTCAATGGACTTCTTTATAATATTAATTATTATTGGAGTGTTAATTTATAATTTTTTTTAAACATTTAAATGGATTGACAATGATTGAGGAAAAAACCTTGCCCCCAAATAAATCCCCCAAATTTTATGGTATGTGATGTTTTTCTATGGTTTTAGAGAAATAAATCAATTTTACAAAGGATATGTAGATAAGTTTTGAAAATATATAGAGCTTTTTGGAGCCTTGAATCCAATGAACAATATTATCAATTAGTTTTTACTCATTAATTTTTTTATATAAATGTCTCAACTCTTCTTGAAATGGTTGTATGATTATAATAGTAGTCTATGCTCACACCTATTATTTTGGCTTTTGTTTGCCTTATTGTTTGGATTTTCCATGCACTATCTCTTTCTAAAGTATATCTCCAAATCCATGATAAAATCATATAGTATTCTTAAATCACTTGTATCTTTTATTTTTAAATCAGGTTTATTACTTTATATAAATTCATTTTTTATACTATTTAGTGTGAACTAGGAATTTGACTAAGAAGAGGAGATTAGTATGGTGTTAGTGAATGAAATCAAATCAAAAACACACTAAGCTAACATCTTCATGCTTAATTACTAGGGTGAGATTAGTAACCAAAATAAATGACAAACACAACTAAAAAGTAAGGAAAAAATACAAGAATTCCTTCACCTTCCTTGGATGCTACAAATGCCTTTGTATTAGTGGCTTGCTCGGTTTTGTGCTCATGAAGTCCTTAGTAATGGAAGCTTGTCTACATCCATATTTCCTTGGCACATTTGGCTTATGGCTTGGCTTGTCTTGGAATCAATTTGGCATGGTAACACTAGTTGCTTTAAGCTTTTAGAACCAATCTTGCATTATAACTTTGCATAAATTAAGCTTAGAAATGATGTTCATGGCTTCTCTATTTATATATTTTTGAGAGTGTTTAGAATCAACCTGAACCATCCATCCTAAGATGCAAATGTGTGGTTGAGGATTAATTAAATTTTTGTAATTAAGTTTATATTTATCCTCACCATGACATTAGAATAAGGGGCATTTAAGAGGCATGGAGTGCATCATGGAAGGCATTGATGAGGCATGGAGGGCATGAATCTTGATATTTGCGGCATTTATGGCCTAGGGATGTCTTCCTAAGAAATGAGGTCACTTAATGATGCAAATATTCAATATTCATTTTAAAAACAAATTATTCAACAAGTTATCATGGAATTATTAATTATGCCTTGGATTTGGGTTAATTAGTTCTTAAGCATGTTTAAGAACTTTGTGCATAAATTACTCAAATTGATTAGAATGCCTTGTTATTGGTCCAAAATTCAAATGGATTGGAATTGGAAGGTGATGTCAAATGCATTGGATCCATTATCCCATTTAGGATGTTACTAAAAACAAATAACAAAGGCATGCATCTTGTGCAAAAGATTTGGTAGGAAAGAGCAACTCAAAGCACCTAAGTGCAAAATTGGCATTTTGACTTAGAATGATCTTATCAAAGTTAGTTGGCCCATAAATTGCATTGCCCCATTTAGGGATAACATATACATAATTAGTAATTGAATATGTTAGGTTCAAATATTTTAATGCATTTTAGTGTTTTTAGGCTAAATTGTGTATTTTAGGTGGAAATTGGTCAAAAGCCTACTTGGAGGTTATTAGTGTCCAGATTTAGGTGTCTACAGTTTTCCCCTATTTGGGAAGGCATTGCGAGCTATAAGCATAGTAACATCTTCTCAAATAATGAAAAGGTATTGTATGCCTATAATTGTAATGATGATAAACTAACTATATGATGCCCCCTTGAGGGAATGGTTGACACAAGCAGGTTGGTAAATGGTCCCTTGATAAGAAGCAAAATGAGGGGACCAAAGAAAGGAAAGATGATGGGGGTGAAAACATAATGATATTGAAAAGGTAGTCAAAATCATTAAGAATGCAAGTAGGATGGTGTACAATGGATTACCCAAATGTGGTTATAAGTATTGTACCCTGATAGTGGTAAAGTGGTATGATAACAAAATGATTTGCCCAAAAGCAATTATAATCATTGAGAAGATGGAGGTGCCCTAGTTAGGATAGAAAAAAAAGATAAAAACATGCCATTATATGGGTATAAAAACTAAAGTGGTGACAACACAATGATTTGCCAAAAGGTAGTTATAATCATTAAGAAATGTAGGTGGGATGATGTGCAATGATTTGCCCATAGGCGGTTATAATCATTGGACTCCAATTATGATAAACATGATAAACTTGGTCAAGGATGATGATAACTTAACATAGAGGGTAACGATAAATTGGAACAACCTACTAGTAGGAAGATGCTCATCCAAACTAATAAATGTTGAAATTATTTCATGGTTAATTACTTTAATTGGGTTATGATTGGGAGTGAATCAAGATGTTGATATCAAAGAGATGTTGATGTTACCATTACTAAATAGACTTATTAAAGCTAAGGGTTTTTGTATCACATGTCAGTAGGCATCATGGTATAACATCATGAGGACTTAGCCAAAATATGCATGAGGACTAACTCTTGTAATCCAATACTCAATAGAAAATAATGCACCAATGATAGAAACCATGATGACAATGTAAAATATGAATATGGATAGATTCGAGTATAAGTGTAGGCAAGAAATCACCCAATAAACACACATAAAATGAATCAAGGAAATAGTGCTTAAAGCAAACAAATAGGTAGACAAACAAACAAAGTAGTTATAAATAAACAAACAATACAATAGAAACCATACAAACCTTGCCCATAGAAAATAGGCGACAACTAAATAAATGAACAAAATGGGGGAATAGAATAAAAGGAAGGGGGTGACCAAGATGTCTCCATATGCACTAGGCAAGTGGACACTACCTACATAGTTCCATGGATGTAATATCCAATAAAAAACTTCAAGCTAAATGTAGTTCTCCTAAGGAATGGGAAGAATGTGATAACTAAGAAAAATAAACAGAATGGATGTGATAAAAGAAGAGGAATGGTCTTAAAAAATGGAAAGTGTGTGAGACAAAAGGCCAAAAAGGATGGGGATACTAAGTGATAAGTGATTTTCTTTTAACTTAGTAAGGGTTCCCATAATCCTTAAGGCAAAGAAGTGGTCAATGTTTTTATTCTTTTCTAATAATTTTTGGAATTTTTTGAAGTATCTCAAGTTGATCAAGAATGATGAGACACTAAATGGTTCAAGCTCAAAAAATGATGAGAGCATTTAAACTTAGATTTCTCATAAAATGGTGAGAGCGTGGCTTAGGTTGCTCATAAAATGGTGAGAGCATGGCTTAAGTTGCTCACAAAATAATGAGAGCATGGGGAAAAGGGTGACTAAGATGACCTCAATAAGTATTGAGCACTGCCTACATAGTTCCAAAGTAGAACCTCAAGTCATTGTACTTATACCTTATAGTGGAGGAATTTGACTAGTGTAGCAGTTAATTCAAATAAAAAAACACATTTGGTAAAAAGGCACAATATGGCATATGAAGTGGCAAATTGGTACACCAAGGCTTAATAAACAAATGTTGCCCCTAGTTTGCCCATAGGTAGTTATAACTAGGACACAATGTAATGGTACTAATTTTCCCAAAGGTGGTTATAATTAGTAGCAATATTGGTGATAAAAAAGGAATAACAAACGAAGGATGTAACTATCAAAACTTCTGTCACATTGCTCCAAACTATGATCTCTATCTGAAGTACTTAAACCACCTGATAAAATTGATTAGATTCCTTGATGCTAAAAATGTGCAATGAATGAAAAAAACCAAGGTCAAATAGGCTAAGCTTTAGAATGGGTTGGGTTGATAGGTTAGAAATGTAAAGTGGATACAACTAAGAGTATGGATAAGAATGATATTTTTACAAAGAAGAATAGTGATAAAATGGCATAATTAAAATGATCCTTATAGATAATACACCTTAGCGCTCAAGCATAGTACTACTTAAGGTGAATTATATTAATTATCTTAGGAAGTTCATCTCCATCTAGTGTGGCAGAGTGGTATGCTCCTAATCCATAATCTACAGTAATGATGAAAGGCCCTATACAATTTGGTTTGAATTTACCTTTATGCTTCTTCTCAGTCGTGGTATTCTTTTGTTTTTATTTAAGAACAAGATGACCAAATTCAAATTTTCTATACTTAAAATGTAAATTATAGTGGCCTTTGAGTCAGTTTTGATACACCTAAATATTGTTGAGTGTAACTATGCATTTCTTATCAGTCTATCTCTTGTAGATGAGCTACTCGATAGTCATGATCATCCAAGACATGCTTGAAAAAGATGCGCAATGAAGGCAATTTGATCTCAATGGGAAATATGGCTTTAGTATTATAAATAAGTGAGTATAGAGTGGCTCATATGGGAGTATGATGATTGGTATGGTATTTCCAAAGGGTAGGGAATATCTAGAGGTGTCAATCATGATCGACATCATTGAAAATCTTTTTGAGAATATTGACAATGGTTTTATTTGATGCTTCACACTGGCCATTACTTTGAAGGTAATATGTTATAAAAAATGTTGTGTGAAGTTATATTCAATATAAAACTAGTCTACATCCTTGTTCTTGAATGATCATTATTAGATATAATGTTAGAGGGGATACTGTAGCGACAAATGAGATGGTTGAAAATGAATTTAGAAATTTGATTTTCAATCACATGAGGGGTATAACTTCAACCCACTTAGTGAAATACTCATTGGTAGTAAGGATATGTTATGGTCATCAGATGAAGTGGGGTTGATATTCCCAATGAGGTCAAATCCCCATGTCATAAATGGTCATGGTGTCAACATAGGTTTAAAAGTTTGGGCTAGGGCATGAATCAAATTAGCATGCCATTGACATTTATCACACTTCTTTACATATGCAGTTGCATCTGCATCCATCATGGGCCAATAATAACTAGTATGTAAGATATTTTTGGATAAGATTGCCCTGCTAGAATGAGCTCTACATAATCTTTCATGAACTTCTCTTAATGATAGTGTGGACTCTACCAAATTTAAATAATGAATCAAACTTATATCAAAACTACAACAGTAAAGGGTGGATCCTAGTAGAGTATAATGAGTGGAATGATGAATAAAGGATTTGGTTTGTTTTTGAGATAGGTTAGGTGGTATAAATTAGTCATAAAAGTAGTTATAAAGGTCTAAGTACCAGATAGAATTAGGGTCAATAATATCACAAATCATTACAACAGTTGAAGGTTCATGAGTTGGTTCTGACAAATTCTTGATGAAGAACTGATACTCTTTAGCTTTATCTATTTATCCAATCAGAGAGCTAATAGTAGCCATGGCATCCATAGTTTTATTACTAGCCCTTGGTATGTACTCAAACTAAATGTTGGCAATTTATTACTTAAGGGTGTCGACCATGGATTTATTTAGAACCAACTTGTCATCTTTGGTCTAAAAATGATCTTTGACCTAATTGATGATTAATTAAGAATCACCATAA
Source organism: Torreya grandis (assembly GCA_037957365.1). Taxonomy (NCBI): domain Eukaryota; kingdom Viridiplantae; phylum Streptophyta; class Pinopsida; order Cupressales; family Taxaceae; genus Torreya; species Torreya grandis. The sequence continues at coordinate 1,041,968 of JARHVA010005588.1, read as the reverse complement.
ACTTGGATATGAGATATGTTCTAATGTACTACCTAATAAATTCCTACAACAAGTGCTTCATACTCAACCATGTTGTTTGTACAAGGAAAGTTGATTCTAAATGATTTAGGGATTAGATCCCCCTATGGTGTAATAAATAAGAGGCCTACCCCTGATCCATGTGTAGTAAATGAACTATCAAAATATAGTTCCCAGTGTTTCTCCTCAAGATGTGTGTCAATGATAGTCATTATGGATTCATCAAGGAAATGAAATGTGAGTGGCTTTATGTCTACAAGAGGTGCTTCAACAACTTGATTTACAAGAACTTATCCATTGATTGCATTTTGATTAACATACTCTATGTCAAACTCACTAATAAGCATGATCTATTTAGATATTTTACCTTGTAAAGCTATTTTAGATAGTAAAGACTTGAGAAGATCTACTTTTGAAATGACCATGGTCTTATTATTCAACATGTAATAGCATAGTTTCTAAGCTACAAAGACCATGGCTAGATAAGCATTTTCAACAGGGGCATACTTTTGTTCATATGTGACCAAGGTATGGCTTAGGTAGTATACAACATGCTCTTTTTTATTGTCATCATGTTGAGCCAAGAGTACCCCCAAGCCATTATCAATAGTTGATAGATATAACAAGAATGGATTTCCTAGCATAGGAGGTAATAAAATAGGTAGATTAACGAGATAGTCTTTGAGTTGTTAGAAAGTTGTTTGGTAGTGATCATCCTAGTGAAATGCAACTCCCTTATTTAAAATATGTGTAAATAGATGACACTTATCTATTAATTGAGAGATGAAGCATCAGCTTGATTGAATCTTACCCTAAAAACTATGGAGTTGCTTCAAATTAGTTGGTGGTTGCATCTTAGTTATAGCATCGAATTTAGTTGGATTGACTTCAATGCCTCTACGAGACATGATGAAGCTAAGTAATTTGCCTAAAGTTACACCAAACACATATTTATTTGGATTGAATCTAAATTTTTGGTCTCAAAATCTTTCAAATATCTTACGAGGCATTGTTGGATAGTCAGCCCTAGTTTTGGATTTTCCTAATATGTCATCAACATAGTCTTCAATAATATCATGCATCATATCATGGAATATAACAGTCATGGCCCTTTGATATGTAGATATAGAATTATTAAGACTAAATGTCATTACCTAATAATAAAATGTTCCCCATGGAGTGGTGAACATTGTTTTATGTTGGTCTTCTAGTGTTATTCTAATTTGGTTGTATCCTAAAAATCTATCCATGAGTGAAAGCATTTCATAACCTATCATGGAGTTGATGATCATGTCAATATTAAGCAATGGAAAGTCATCCTTAGGAAAAGATTAATTGATGTCTTGAAAATTAGTACAAATATTGATTCCTTCAAGATTTTTTCTAATAGGAACAACATTAGATATCCATTTTGAGTAGTCAATGGATCAGATATATCCTTCTTCTAAGAGTTTTTTCAACTCTTTCTTTACCAATATAAAAATGTGAGGATGCATCTTACATAGCTTTTATTTTACTATTTTGGCATCAGTATTAACCATAAGGTGGTGAAAAACCAAGGCAATGTCTAAACTTGACATGTCAAAATAGGCCCATGTAAAGATATCTACAAATTATCTCAACAAAGTTGTAAGGAATTTACATTCCTTCTCAATGAGGGACATGCCTAGCTTTATCCACTTCAGGTCTGATGAAGTCATGATGTTTACCTCTATTGTATCCTCAACGAGGAAGGTCAAACCATCTTCTAGGATAGTAATCAAAGACTTGAATTGTTGGACTATATTAGGGTCCTCTGTTAAGACTTTCTCTTCAACTTCTCCTAGGCATAATGAATCTGAGTCCCCTAATGGGAGATCTAGCCATGTGACAAAAACAGTCAAGAATTATTGAAGAATTTGATCAAATATTAATTATTGCACAAAACTAAACTCAAATCCATAGGCAAGTTCATCATTGGTGGTCTTCTAGTCTAAATTCGAAGAAAAATGAACATCCCCATCTAATGGCACCTGAAACAAGTTTTCACCATTAGACTAGCCTTTATCTTTACTTTTTCCCTATTTAAAAATCACCTCAAAGAGGTTTTCACTTTGGGACCTTAATTTTTTAAATATTTGTTTTTGGCTAAAGGTGTTCACCCATTCTCCAAAATAGGATTCAGGAGACAATGTGATTGAGAATCTTGATTTGTGATCTCCCAATGAAACATTGTCTCTAAGGCCTAAAAAGTCACAGAATGCCTCATCATTCTAAAACTCATCAATTGATAAAGTGGATTTTTGTTAGTACCAATCTATCAGTTGGGGATAGTAAATGGTAATGGGCTACGATGAATGACTGGGGTAAGGGTATAAATGGCATTGGTATTGATTAGGTTAGTCTTAGCTAGGTCATCAAAGGTGAGGTTGTGATCAGACCTTGCTTCACTGTCAACATCATTCTCACTAGGAATTAGTGATGGAATTTGAATAAGATATGTGGGGTCACCCCTAGGCAATTTAAATCCAAGTCCATAAGGTCTTTCATACTCAGTCATGGAAATTGGCTCAATGGTTCCTTATTGATTCAGTCTGAGGCTTCTTCCTTCATAATTGTGATGATCTAGGATCCTATTGGGAATATGATACTTTACACTTTTATAAAAATCAACTTAGTCATCATTGTATAACCATGATTCATCCCCTTCAAGAGGGTTAGGTTCTAGGTCAGATGCTAGTACAAACATGATAGGTCCCTTATCTTTTTTCTTTCATTGCCAATGCATATGTGGGGTGACTTTAGGTCACCCAAATATTTTCAAATTCTAAGGAATATTGACAATATGAAATGTATGATAGGTCACATAATCTTCTAGTCCATTATCTAAAATGGTAAAATGATTAGAAGTTTCAGGAGGTGGCATATGGGAAAGGGAATCTAAGGTATTAGGATTTATACAATGATCCAGTGAAGGATCAATAAGTATGGCCTTTCCTTTATCCTAATTTGAACTTGGATTCATACCGTACTGATAATTGTAGCTTTGAAATTTGGCCTCAAGATGTTTGCAATATTCATATGGGTGTAAATCTTCTAGTATATTCACTTTCATCCTTGAGTGGGAAAACTTGATACATTGGTGCAACACTGATGAGACTGTACAAATCTCATATAACCAAGGCCTGCTTAGAAGCATATTATATGATAACTCAAGATCAAGCACATGGTAAAGTGTATCATGGGTCAAAGGCCCAATGATAACTAGAAAATTAATGTTGCCTTGTGATTCTCTTTCTTAATTATCATAGGCTTTGATAATTATCATTTTTGGTTGGAGATCTATCATTGTGTACCCAAGAAGGTTGATGAGATTTAGAGACACTATGTTGAGGCCCGATCCATTGTCTATAAGGATGCATTGCACTTGATGCTGCTTTATATAAACTTCTATGTATAATGGGTTATTATGGAGTAGGCCAAGGGAAGACATATCACTTTGGTTGAATGTGACTTGTTGGGCTAGAGCGAGGTGTCCAACTAGAACTTAGAATTTATCAAGGGATATGTCTCTAGAAACAATAGATTAGGTTAAGAAATAATTCAAGATGTTCATGTGGATTGTTGACAATCATAGCAAATCTAAAATAGAATTTTGTGCTGGTGTCTTCTATAATTTTTCCACAATATCAAACTTCTTATTTTGGTTAGTATTGAATAGTTTATTTTGAGGCTAAATGGTTGGCTGAATGATAGGCAAAGTGGTATATGGTTGGGGTCTTGGGATGGTAATCTTTGACCTTCACATTGTGATTGAATAATCAAGATTAGATATTGGACCATTATTGCTAACAAATGTTGGGAATGGTGCGGGGCCAAATAAGACAAGTCTCAGTTACTGATGCACTTGTATGTGGTCACCTGGGAAGGATGAGTTATTGATATAAGGTCCACAATAAAAGTCCAAGTTTGTTGGCTTGTTTGTATGTAGTCCCAAGTCAAAGAAGGATTATCCATGTAATTTGACTGAGTGTTTTTGTTTAGTAATGGTCTAGGTTGATAAGTGCTTGGTCTAGGATTAATGGAGATGGTATTAACATTACCCCCTACAATATGACCTACAACCCTATTGTAGTCATGTGTAACTGAATGGTAGGTCTATTAGTTGTTAGCATTTTGAAATTGGTTTTTTCCATTGTTCTACCATTATGGGTTCTGCTATTAATTTTACTTATTTTATTGGTTCGACCTTTGATTTTTATACTATTGATTTTACTACTACACTGGTTTTTGTTGGTGTTGATTGTTATATTGCTGCTAATTGTTATGTCAAGAAAATTGGTTTTGATAAATACCAAGAGTTTGATTAGAACTGGAATCACCATTATCCAATGTTATCTCCCCATTATCCAACATATTCTCAACTAAATATTGATTTAGACACATCTTCATAGATTATGCCCATTGACTTGATGATATTCATAAAATTTATTTTCATGGTACTAATCGGGATAAGGAATGCCTTGTGGATAATGCTTTGGTATAGGCCAACTAATCAGATTAATGATAGCAAGCTTGCAAAATATAAACTCTATAGGTTCTCCTAGGTCACTAAAGACATGATGTGTAAGCACAATTATCCTAGGAGGAGGGGTTTGAAATGATAAAGGTTGTTGTATTTGTTGTGAAGTTCTTGGTTGTTGTGCTTATGGCATTGGTTAGAGAGGTTATTGGGTAGGAGTTAGCTGAAAAGGTGGTACAGATGATGTTTACACCATTTGGACATGACATGACTTGGCTACTCCATTTCCTACAACATTCTTATTACAGTTAAATTACTTTAGTCTTTCTTGATTATTGGCCTGTGTTAGTTATGATGTTTGTGCTTGGTTTTGACCATTTCCTTGATTGGTACCTAGATTTTGATTGGTTGAATGAATATTGATGATCCATTTATTAATAAGAGATCACTCAATCAATAAGACTTTGTTGATGATTTCCTTGAAATTATGTGCACATTGTAGCTTTAGATGATATGCTATCTCATTATGTAATTTTTTAGTAAACATAATGATTAATTATTTATCTGGTATACTATGAGTGAAATGGTTTGCAAGGGTTATCTATTGCTATAAATAGCTTATAAAACTCTCACCATATTTTTAATTTTCTTGTGTTAAGTCCACTAATGAAATATATCAAAAAGATCATCAAAATCTATCACTAAATTCTTGGGAAACTTTAAAAACCACTCCAAGGCTTGTCTAACCAAGCTCCTTGGAAACAATAATAAAAGGTATATGTTTTTATATGCCATTGGTTGACATGCAACAAAGAATTCAATTAAATGGGCCTTAGGGTCACCTTTCCCTTTTTAATTTTTAAATTTTGGTAGCTCATATCCTAGAAAAAATGGTATCTACAAATACTTTATGTTGAATGGATAGAAACACACGTCATCTAATTTAAACTTTTTAGCCTGTTTCACAGTGTGAATGGTAACAATTATATTCTTCATCTATTTCAATTCTTGGGATAAGAAACTAGAAGGAACATTGGTTTCAGGGAGAGTATTATCTTGGATAGATGGTTGGGAGGTCACAAGTGGGACACTTTGACTAGGGTATGATGTAGATACTTGTTGGGGTATATTGGCTTGGTTGGGAAATAGACCAAGAATATGCATATGTGAATTAAAGTGCACTTAAAATTGTACATTTGGCTATGTGATATTCTAGTTTAGGTTGGTGATGAAGGTTTGACCAGGAGGATTTTGTAGTTGAGATGGATGGATATAACTATACTTTGCCTGCTATGGTTGAAAAGGGACATGATACCGACTAATCAAACATTGTTGTTGAGTAGGAACTTGTGGACCAAGACCATGTATCTAAATTTATGACACATTTTGAACCAATGGTTGTCTAGTAGGTACTTGAGAAACATGGGAGCCTCCTTGTTGCATGAATCCCTATGGGGAAATTAAAGCAAGTTGCATATTTGGCCTCTATCACTAACCAATATTTGTAGGTTGTTAACTAGTCAGTGTTTGGTTTTGGATTTTTACACTAGTCTACGATTGAGGAGTTATATTTTCCACTACCTAATGAGGTAGAAAATTAGTTTCCCCTTGTTGAGGTGGAAATATATTTGGCCTCTATTACATTGGTATACTAGATTGTACCTATTGTTGTGGAATACTACTCATTGATTTTTGAGGAGTAGGATTCATCACATTCAACTATTAAAGCATGACATTAGTTGTTGGTTGACTACCTAATCCTATTGGTTGCACACTTAATGAATCAGCTGGTTGAGGTTGGGATGCAAAAACTCCTACTCCCTGGTATGATGTTCCACTCATGGTATTAACTATAGGCACATGTTATTGACTAGTTGTTTGAATGTTAGTACCACTTTGATTTGGATTAGATGTTGCTTGTACATTATCCACTATATTTTGTTCATTATTATATGTAGAAGCAAAAGACACTTATTCAATAATGGGCATATGCAACAAGTTATCTACCAAAGTGTTTTGTACGAATGGGTCTAAACTCTGATTCTCTTAACTAGTTAACTCTATCAAAACTCTTGTTAAAGGAACTAAGTCAATAAGAGGTTTGCTCACCATGTTTATCTAATTGAAATTATGTGATAGATTCAAGTAGGTTTGATATGTTAATTGCATTTTATTAAAGTGGTCTTCCATGATGTTTTTTCCTCTATTAGGTAGATTAGGGTCCTAATATGTTATTTGGACTAAAGCCAAAGGATTGCTAGAAGAAGCCTGTTGATCATAAATTATGTTATGGGGCACTCTTACTAGGCTTGGTAAATTTTCATGGGGGAAGTCTGCTGGAAACTTGGCCCCTACCTCTATGGCTCTAACCAAAATCTCATCTTTGTTTTCTAACAAGTGTTTCTCAAACAAACATGGATCATATGTGGAAGCTGTATTATTAGAATATGAATGTTGAAGAACTGGCTCATCCACTGTAGGTATTATAGCCAGGTATTATGCAGTTTGTTCTTGGTCTTGTTTTGAATAAGGTGGTGTGTTAACCAAATAGTTAGCCAAGGGATCTTGGCTTTGTGCCCCTAATTGAGTATTATAAGAGGGATAAGAATCCATATCATAAGGAATATTATTTGCATAGGGGTTTTGCACCATTTTTTCCTATGTAACCACATTAATAATCTCCATATCGTACATGAGTCCACTACGAGTGTAGGAATACATATTGGGGTCCATAGTCAATGCCTTTGAGATAAAAAGGTCAAAGAATTCCACAAACTCTAAAAAGGACAATGTCTAAAATAGATGATGTTCAAACTTGATCTAGATTTTTCAAAAGGATCAAAATGTTTATGCAAAAATTTAGTGAAGAAACAAGCTATAATTAAATGTTCAATGTCCCACTGTTCACACAAAGATGAGCAAGTAAACAGGTCAAAAATTGAAATGCCAAACTTTAAGGTTGAAGTGTTTCAAATCAGTCTAACATATGAAATTAAAAGTTGTTAGGTCTTTTGGTCAAACGTGGTGTCAAAATCTAGGCTCAAACAAGGCATGTGCTAGGACTCTTTGCCAAACGACATCAAAAGCTAGACTTTGAAATAGATGAAAGTTTTAATCTAACAAATTTAAAACACTTCTAACACACACTAGGAATTTGATTCTTGGACATGAACTTGATCAACTAGGTATAAGGTATGAAACAAAAGGCACTTTAGAGATAGTTTATTTTCTCACAAATAATGGTATAAATTTTGGTTTTTTTGACAAATAAACTAGAGAAAAGTGAACGGTATAACTATGCTAGACAAAGGATCACAAAAGTACACTCAGATTGGTATAAAAATGTAAGAATAAATTTTAACTCTATGCAAAAGGGTCAATGAAAAAATATTTGAAATGTTTTGGGTAGCGTAACGATATTACATTACCCAAAAAGTGTGGCTAAATGTTTATTTTAAAAAATCTCTAAGGCAAAGATAGTTTCCCATAATTTTTATAGCATAACACTACTTTTATTGACTCAAAATATTATAGTGCATAGACTCAAAGTGCAAGTGTTTAACATAAAATGGATTAAGTCTATCAAGTGGTGATTATGATCTTGAGTCTAAAATGGCCTTCAATCCAAATTGGAAATTGAACCTAAGTTCCCTCAAGTTTAGTGCAAATGGCAAATCCACTTAAAAAATCAATCTTATAAAATTATGAAGGTACAATTTCAAATTTAGATTATAAATGAAGGACTTAAACAAACTTTGTCAAAGGTCTAGACTCAATTGGGCAATGTAAGTGCGTCAGAGCGGATGATATGACTCCCAAGTTTTGGTGGACTTTAAACAAGGCAAATTTGATCACTTTACATGGGTATCATAAGACCTCTTTATTCAAAGGAAAATGAGGACTATGTGTTTTAGTTTGTATCATTTGTTCACACCAAGTTTTTGACCCCAAACAAGACTATAATTTAGGACAAGACCCAACTAATTAACTGCTCTTAGATTCTAAATTGATAACGTTTCTTGATATTGTTGGAATCTGTCAATATATGTCATTTGAAAAGATTTTTAAGTATTCATCCAAAAGTAAATGCGCATTATATATTAGGGTTTTTACACCCCCTTCTCTCAAATGACAGTACGATGACATGAACCTTAAGGCGCACCTTGCACCAACAATACTTCTATGGAAAGTGAAGATTTGTTTAAGATCTAACAAGTTTTTGAACATTCTAGAGAAATCAATTACACAATGACTTTCACACCAAACAATGCACAAAAAAACACAAAATTTAGGTTTGTATCACTTGGCTTGTTGTAAAAAGGTCTAATCCTTTTTCAAACCACTACATCCTATTTTTCACTTAGTGTAGTGTGATGTCCAAAGTGCCACTACATCCCATGTGCAACTCCAATTAGGAGACAAATGAAGTCAATGCTAGGAGGTGAAACCCTAGGTCAAAGCATCCCTAAAGAACTCGTGGGAGGTGATGAAGTCCCCCTCGCAAGCCAAGTTTGCATAAAAATAAAGAAAGCATGAAATAGAAATACTTTAGGATCATTTTCAATGTCACCCAAACTTTGATGAGTTTTTGGGGAGTGCTTTAAATGACCTTTCTAAGCCTTGGACTAGGCTATTTGTAATAAGAATGGCACTTTTGATTCCAAGGGTTCTCTAAAGGGGGTAAATGGAAGAGCATACATGTGGCATCCCTATTTTTTTCAAATAAAATCTAACTTAAACAACTAAATAAATACAAAAAACTTGGAAAGTTGAGTTCATTTTTAAGCCCAAATGGAAAATGAAGTGTTCTTTTGACCCCTTGGTCTTAGTTGTAACTTTGAAAACTAATGCTAAAAATACTTACTTAAGCACCTTAAATGTTGCTTTAAGCACCAAAATAATGTTCCTAATTCATTTTTAAGCATGCAAAAAATAATCTAAACATATTTTTAGCAAATGCAAGCTTGGTCCTGTAACAAAAATGTTAGCATGTCCTTTAGCCTTGAAGCTATTTTGGGTTTGTGAACTTTAAAAAAATAATCTCTCAAATTTATGTTTTTAATAAAAACATAGTGATTGACGTCGATTCTATAACCAACAATAGTTATACTTAATAACTGATGATGGTTATCTAACTGACATCAGTTATACCAATAATGACTGACGATGACTATGCCAACTGATGATGATTTTACTAACTGACGTCAATTACTATGTAAGCCTATGATAAAGAAAATTTGGCCTAAAAACACTAAAGCACATTAAAACATTTGAAACTGACATATTCAAGTGTCAATTTTAGCTAGAGTATCATTAAATGGAGAAATACAATTTATGGGCTAGCTAACTCTGATAAGATCATCCTAAGTCAAAATGCTAATTTTGCATCTGGGTGCTCTAGATTGCTCTTTTCTATCAAATACCTTGCACAAGACATGTGCTTTTGCTATTTGTTGTTCATAACATCCTAAATGGGATAACAGATCCAATGCATCTGACATTGACTTCTAATTGAAATTCAGTCAAATTTTAGACTAATAACAAGGCATTCTGATCAATTTGAGTAATTTGTGCACAAAGTGCTTAATCATGCTTAAGAGTTAATTAATCCAAATCAAGGTCTAATTAAGAATTCCATGGAAAGTTGTTGAATACTTTTTTTTAGAAATGAATATTGAATATCTGTATCATCAGGAGACCTCATTTCTTGAGAAGACATCCCTAGGCCATAAATACCACAAATATCAAGATTCATGCCTCCCATGCCTCATCAAAGCCCTCCATGCCTCTTAATTGCTCTTCTATCCCAAATATTGATTAGCCTATTTATCAATTTTAATTACATAATTGGATTAATCCTTAGCCACACATCTCAATTTTGAGATGGATGGTTTAAGTTGATTCTAATCAATCTCAAAAATCTATAAATAGAGAGGCCATAAACATCATTTCTAAGCTTAATTTGTGTAAAGTTATAATGTAGGATTGGTTCCAAAAGCTTCAAACAACTAGTGTTACCATGCCAAATTGATTCCAAGATAAGCCAAGCCACAAGTCAAAGGTGCCAAGGAGAGATGGAGGTAGATAAGCTTCCATTGCCAAGGACTTCATGAGCACAAAACTGAGCAAGCCACTACTACAAAGACATTTGGAGCATCTAAAGAAGGGGAAGGAATTCTTGTGTTTTTCCTTACTTTTTAGTTGTGTTTGTCATTTGTTTTTGTTACCAAGCTCACCCTAGTAACTAGGCATGAAAATGTTACCTTAGTGTATTTTTGATTTAATTTCATTCATTAACACCATACTAACCTCCTCTTCTTAGTCAAATTCCTAATTCACATTTAGATCTAATTATACTTAACTTACATATTTTGTAGGTTAATATATTGCATATTGATGTAGAACTATTCTCCCATATAATAATTATAGAAGTTTTAAATATCTAATTGATATGTTGTAGTTTATATTTACTTTACTTTTCTTTAATTTGCATAATCTTTCTTGAGAATTCAACCATCACTAAACTCATATATATAAATAATTGAAATGTATTTAATACTTCATCATATTTTATTATTAATTTTATTTATATTATTTTTCTAATTAAGATAGTGCCTATATTAATTGTGTTGATGAAAAAAAAAAAAATTGGTTACATTTAAAACATGACAATATTAAAAATTTCTAAATGAGATAATTGATATTAAAAATTTCGATAAACTATATCAAGTAAAAATGTTAGTTAAAAATTTCAACATTATTTATATTAAAAATTTCTAGATGAGATAATTAATGATGATAATTACCAGGAAAATAAACTATATCAACTGAAAATGTTAGTTAAAAAAACTTAACGCCATTGAGCACTTTATATTTTACCACAATCACCTAAAGAAGGATTAAAACAAAAATATCCAATCAACAATGTAGAAGATAAATTATAAAAAAAGAATCAAATTAATAATAATGCAGATAAAGGATTAGCCATTTATTGTCACTTAAAATTTGGATGGGAGGTATATTGTATTCCTAAACCTATAAGGTATCCTTTTAATGGTCCTTGCCTTTTATTTTTAAATATCTTTTATAATTACTTTATTAAAAAATCATTATTATAATTGATTGGTCATTTTGTTGCTTTACCTTCTATGGTTATTTTTTAAGGTTAGATTTTTTTTCATTTGGATTTTGTTATTACATTTGTCTTTCCCGGTTCTTTTTCACTACTTTTTTTCCTTTTCATTCTTGAGAATTTATTGTTTATTTTTTGCACATTTTGTGGTGTGTTTTCTTCGCTTATTTTAAATTTTATTTAATATTGTGTTGATACATATGCTTATTTCAATGTGTTCATTTTTATTATTTATATTATCCGAATGTTTTTGATATATATATTTTTTATATTTTTATGATTTATATCATGCATCTATTAAAAGTAAAATCCATTTATTTTATCTTTGATTAATATATTTACTATCATTGGTAATAATTTATTCATAATTTTATTTTGTAGAGTATTTTGTTCTTATAATTTACATTTTTTACATTTTCCTACTTAAAGCATGCTACTCTAATGCTCTATTGATTACACTTTTCCCATCATAGGGTTCTTTATCCTACCATGAAATAACATATATTTTTCCCATTAGGGTTGTATAATTTGAAGATAAATTGATATAGAAGAAAAAAGCTAACAAAATTTAAACCTATAATAAAAATAGAAAATGGTATACAAATATGTGATATTTTCACCTGGAAAGAACCTTTCAAGAAAAAACTCAACACAACAACATTCTTCTTTATTGCATTAACTCAATCATTTACAATAAAAAACTTACTTCTAAGTTATGCTTTACCTAAATAAGTGTGCACGTAATTATAGGCTTATGGATAAAAAATTATCCAAATAATATTACAATACAATGACTACTAAAAATATAAGCTAAAACCACGAGAAACATCTAGATGAATCCCAGAACAATTAGAAATGTGTGCAGTCTACACAAATGTAAATCATTATAAGTATATGACACACTTTTAAACATCATTCATATGCTTATGCATTTCTTACATGTTTCCCACTTGAGGTATATTACCTTTGTGCTAAATTGATCACATGTTTCTGACTTGAGGATTATATACTTGTGCTTATGTAGAATGCTTTAAATGCCCATATGGGGCATTTTATATATGACACACATTATTTAAAAATAATATCTTATTATGTTATACATAAATACTTTTGTTTCCTATCTTACACATGATAATGTAATTTTTTTTAATATATGTTTAACACACATCTTGAAATGGTGGCAGGAAATACCTCCATTAGTATATTCACATCTTATAACCTGATAAATTTATATATTATTTTTAAACCTTCGTAGAATGGAAATGATAAATTGATGTTTCTAATACATATATAATTAATTACATTTATTCTTATCATTGGATATCTTTAGGTAAATTCTTAACCCTACTCTCTTTTACATTAGATTTATTTATCTTTAATTTTTAGTCACTAAATTTTGTAATAAAAAATACATGTAAGATTTATCATAAGTGACTTCTATTTCCTTAAGAAATTTATTATTTGCCATATATTTGAAGATGCAAGGAACTCATCTTAGGACACCTTCACATTTTTCCAATAAAACCAAATGCATCATTTCAAATTTTTATTTTTCTAGATTTTATCAAGTAATTATTATATATATATGCTGCTCTCAAATAATTCAAAAGGACACTTTTCAAGGGACTCATATTAGTATCACTACAAAACCATCAACTAAAATTAGGTGTATCAGTTTCATAATAGGTGTATCAATTTTAGTTCTCCTTCCACTGATTTTTGTAAGAAATTAATTGTTTGGGCACTCATTCACATTCAAATGCCATTTTCCAAGTATTTAGGAGCATTGGAGTTATTACAAGAGCTTCAAGAGAAAACATATTTATTTTATCCTTCATATATATTTTTTTTACTTTAATATATATTCATGCAAACATATCAAGGTGAGAAATTATGTCAAAAATCAAGTTTATCACATTAGTAGTAGTTAGTTGAAGAATTCTATTATTTTAGGGTACTTGTGTATTTTTCAATTATTAGCTCATATTTTGTTCTTATTGGTATGTTTTCCCCATATTTCTATATGTCTCAAAGTATTTATCCTCCTCATTCTTCTCTCTCCCTCCTATTTCTCTTTGATTCCCTCCATGTTTCCTTTGGCTTATGAGTTTTTTTTTTAGAACCATACAATGTACAGTTCTAGGGTGGCCCTTGTGACACTTTTTTTGGTATCACATGCCTTTTTCTCATGATTTTTCTACCTTTCCTGCCCATTGTGTTTTGACTTACTTGATAATATGATGCTAATTCAATTTGATAAGTTTATATATACATGTAAGCATTTATAAATATTGGACGTGATTTGGACAATAAATAGACACAAACTAAATTTAAGGATTCTATTTTGAAAGTACAAAAGTAATTATTTTAATAATTGAGAGAATAGTTCAAGCAATATGAATAATTTATGTATTTTTGATTCATTCGTTCTATTGGAAAAAGTCACGTAGAACTAAGTGTTGCATTTAATGGATTTCTTGATGACATGCATTATTATTGGAGTGTTGTTTTATGAATAATTTCAAACATATAAAGGGATTTATAATAATTTTGGGAAAACATATGCCTAAAATAAATCCCTAGTTTTTATGGTATGTGGTTTTTTATAATGGTTTTGGAGAAATATATCAATTTTATAAAGGATATATACATAATTTTAGAAAAGTGTTTGAGGTTTTTGGAGTTTTTAAGCCAGTGAACAAGATCATCAAATAGTTTTAACATCTACAATTTTTATAAAATAGCCCTACATTTTTAGAAATGGGCCTTCTCTTCCTAAACTGGTTATATGATTATGGGAGTAGTCTATGTTCGCTCTTGTTCTTTCGAGTTTTGTTCACTTCATTATCTAGACCTACCATGTGTTGTCTATTTCTAAAGAATATCTTTAGATCAGTGACAAGATCACATATTATTATTAAAACCATGTATCCTTTATTATTACATTAAAATATTATTTTATATAAATTAGATTTGATTTAGTATTTAGATCTAATTAGACTTAGTTTACATATTTTTTTGGTTAATGTATTGCATGTTGATGTAAAATCACTTTATCATAAAATAATTGTGATGTGTTTGAATTCATAATCAATATATTGTAGTTTATATTTAATTTACTTCAATCTTCTTAAGAATTCAACAAACCAATAATTTTACTGTTAACTTGTTATGCTATTTTTATAATCAAATCTAATACCAATAACAAATATAGTTAAAACATGAGAAAGAAGGTTTCAACTCTAAAATAAATTCTAACTTAAATATTTATTTGAATACTTTCTCAAAACCCAACAAAAATGGTTACATATAAAACATGATAGAAAAGGCTTTAACTTTATTTACAATATAAAGAATTCTAATCATTGATTTGAATAGTTTCTCAAATCCCTGCGAAGTATTTATATATAAAGATATAAGGAGATACGAACTCACCAAATTAAGTTGCATGTGTCCGAAATATATTTAAATGTACATTTTATTTTTTCATAAAAATGTTGTCCCTCAGATCTAACAATTTCTTTGCCCTAAACATATTTATTGATGATTATTATAAATATTTATAACATTATTAATAAATATGAAATGATTTTATTTATATTAAAAATAAAGTTACTAATTATTTTTTTAATTTTATTTAAAATAAGACCTATATAAAATATGTTAATTTTATTTAAAATAAGACCTATATTAATGAGATTTTATATTTTTATGTAATGAAGATTAAGAATTATAAAGACTGAAATATTTTTGGGTACCAAAAATTATAAGTGAGAACCATTAATAATAAATTAATGGTAATTATAATACAAATAAATATATTATAATTAAATGTAATTATTTTAATTAAATATATTAAATATTTATTATGAGAACAAAATAAAATTAAATATATTTTTATTTTCTAATCTTTTTTTTAACTTACAATGAGAAATTGACATATTATATATATATATATATATATATATATATATATATAAATATATATATAATATTATAGATGAATTTAATTTTTTAATACATCTTTTTAAATTATTTTTTTTAAAGAATAAAAAAGAGATTTTGAAAAGGTTCAATCTCTGTTACAACATTTTAATAGCTATCGAAACTATGAATCAAGAAAGTTTTTACAAAAAATAGAACTTCCAAATTAATATTAAAAAATAATAAAGATCAATCCCCAAAACATGAAATCTCACCAAAAAAAAAAGAACTTACAAACACCCAAATTGAAAAAACTTACAAAATATTCTAAATGAGATAATTTATGATGATAATTACTAAGAAAAAAAATTCTATAAAATAAAAATATTAAATGAAAAATATATTTATGTAATTAAACACCTTATATTTTACCAAAATCACTTTAAAATGGATTAAAATAAAAATATCTCATTAATAAAAATCAATATAAAAAATATATTATCAAAATAAAATAAAATAAATAACAATATAAATAAAAAACAAAAAAATTACAATTTTGATGAACAATTAGCTTAACCCATTTATTATCACTAACAGTTTGGATTGGAGATATATTGTATTCTTTACTATAAGGTAATCCTTTTAATGATCCCATTTCATTTTATGCATTGGAAAAAAAATTGGAGAAAAATTATGCTTGAACCTTGCTTCTAATGTTTTATTTTTTACATTGAATTTATAAAAAAAATCATTATTATAATTGATTGGGTCTTTTTTTTTTTTTGCTTTACTTTCTATTTAATTATTTTTGTAGGTTTTGGGGTTTTTTTTTTTCCATTTGTATTTTTTTATTATATTTATCTTTATATATTCTTTTTTACTACTTTTTTCTCTTCATTTTGTTGGCCCAATTAATAGTAGGAATCAAATTACATCTTGAAAAAAGTTTTGCACACAAAATATTAAAATGTAATCATTAGATATTCATTTACAAAATATGTGAAAGCTTAAAAAATTTCACTGGGTGGTTATATGAGTGAAACTAACCTTTCTCATAAACCAACTTATTTACTAACAAATAAAACTAACTAAACTATTAAAATAAATTTAGATCATTAAAATAATTCAAAAAACTTCCCTTTCATCCAAAGAGGTATATAAGATAAAATATCTAGAGTAATGACTCTAAAGTCATCAAAAAAAATTTGTCGTAACTACAACTGATATAATGCACATCCTGGTACTAACCAAAATTGATGTGACTCTATATTGAGGTCTATCCTATAAGTTATGGCATAAAAGGCCAATGAAAATGATCAAGGCCTACTCCTCCCCTGTGATCATCTTACTGTAATAATAGAACATGATTGATTCATGTCCAATTACATCGACCCACATAAGGTCCCACATATGAACCCATCCAAGTGACAACTTTTACTCTATATGGAACTTCTCCTTGATGTCCAATAACTGTTGACAACCTTTTCTCAACACTACTAGTGCTAACAACCCTTATCAACTCATACTATCACTGACAACTGATAGAAGACCAACCAAATGTTATATCTTCTCCCCCTATCAGATGAGAGGTGAGAATATGTGCATCAATAAAAGCAAAAAATAACTAATTATATCTACTCCATGTCATCAAATATCAAGAAATGAATAAAAACAAAACTAAAATGAAAAATTGCATACTACTACTACTACCAAAAATTAGTATTAAAGCATGAACCTAGACTCTAAGTGAAAGCTAACTAGAAAAAGGTCATAGTCCTCTAGCCTCCAATAGATTATCCAACCTCTAATTTGACACTTATTATTTGTAAATTATAAGGATCTTGATGGAACTGTAAAGCACGCCATTGTCTTCAAAAGTACAAGCATGATGTCATAAAAATTATCATTGTGAAGGTGTTAGTTTTCACTGATAATTCATATTTATACATTGTTGAATAGTTTTGTCGCAAAAATCATATATGTAAGTTTCAAAACACAAAGTAGACCATTCTGTTGTGTCTAAAATATCTAAAAATATATAGTTTGACTAGTCAAATGACCACCATTAGACAAAATAGTGACTAAACACAAATATTACAACCAATGTCGTAAGTGTGATGCGACTTCCACATTTATATCCCCAAGTACAAAATAAAATATTTTAAAAATATTCCAAGTGATTTTGAAAAGCAAGTTGACAAAAAAAATGTTGAAGGGTTTTGAACTTGTAACCTTTCCTCTTATATGTAGCTTGCCAAGATTTTGTTTACCAACTCCACCATAATCAAATCAAACAATATTTTTCAATATAAACTATTTGAATTTTATTTTTTAAATATTTTTCCAAAATTAAAAAAATGGTGCATGTTAAAAAATGCATCCTTAGTTATTTAATTACATGCCAAACATTTACTTGGCACTTTTGTGGAGGGCCCCACCAAATAATGCAAAGCAAATAAATAAAACCTAAAATGTAAGCTTATTGCGCTTGTATGAATTCAACAATATACAAATCCATTGAACCATTTCGAGTAGAATTTTTAGATTTGTCACGACACAAAAAATTACATGAAGGTTGACCAGTGCAATGATCTAATCAAAACACATAGTTATTCTCAGATATGTGAAAAGAAGCCAAAAAGGAAGGATTCTTGAAAGTTATTCTTGATAGTGTGGATAGATATGAAACAAATACTACAAAAAAATAAAAAATAATCTTCTTATATGGTGATGGCTAACTGAGTATAGCGATGTCTATTTTGTTTATCTATTAATTTACTTCTTATAGTTATGTATAATAAATAAATGTTGTCTTTTTTCTTCTAGATGCCAATATTGTCATATTCATGGCTTCCTCTTGATAGCCACACAACCATATCTCATATTCACTATGAAATTTAATTTCATCAAGTTTATGTAGTGCAATCTAAAAACTTAAATAAATTTCAGCCTTGGGAGAGCTTCATCACCATATAGAGTTGTATGCCATCAAAAAAATCAATAGGATTTATAATGAATTATGAAAAACATTGTTATTTCTCTCCTTTATTGGTGCTCTATAGAGGATTTTTAAAAAATAAATAAAAAATCAATGTTTTGAAATGCTATACAGATCAAAACATTTATCATAATAAACAAAAAAATACTATTATAGCCCCCTATTGTACTTGATGATTGTTGCAGTTTTCATTACTCTTGTCATTGACTAGAAAGTCTTCAATACTTCATGTCTTTTAATTTTCCATGAATGCATAAATCTTTCTTCCTCCTTTAGTTTTTTTCCATAGCTCTGATACCACTATTATTCTAGTTAACAATAGGAAAGATAGAAAAATTACATCTTAAACAAAATTTTTCACATAAAATATTAAAATGTATTCATTCAAGATTCATTTAAAAAGTATGTCAAAGCTTAAAAAGCTTCATGGGGTAGTTACATAGGTGAAACTAACTTTTCCTGTAAACCAATATATTTATTAACAAATCAAACTAACTAAAACATTAAAATAACTCTGGATCATTAAAAATAATCCAATACATTTTTGAGAATTTATTTTTCTTTTCTTTTTCCCTCTCACATGTTTTACATTGTGATTTTTTTAACTCTTTTTAATTTTAATTTAGTATTTTGTTGACATGATTTCGAGTAGAATTTTTAGATTTGTCAGGACACAAAAAATTACATGAAGGTTGACCAGTGCAATGATCTAATCAAAACACAGTTATTCTCAGATCTGTGAAAAGAAGCCAAAAAGGAAGGATTCTTGAAAGTTATTCTTGATAGTGTGGATAGATATGAAACAAATACTACAAAAAAATAAAAAATACTCTCCTTATATGGTGATGGCTAGCTGAGTATAGCGATGTCTTTATTGTTTATCTATTAATTTACTTCTTATAGTTATGTATAATAAATAAATGTTGTTTTTCTTCTTCTCGATGCCAATATTGTCATATTCATGGCTTCCTCTTGATAGCCACACAACCATATCTCATATTCACTATGAAATTTAATTTCATCAAGTTTATGTAGTGCAATCTAAAAACTTAAATAAATTTCAGCCTCGGGAGAGCTTCAACACCATATAGAGTTGTATGCCATCAAAAAAATCAATAGGATTTATAATGAATTATGAAAAACATTGTTATTTCTCTCCTTTATTGGTGCTCTATAGAGGCTTTAAAAAAAAAAAAAAAAAAATCAATGTTTTGAAACGCTATACAAATCAAAACATTTATCACAATAAACTAAAAATACTATTATAGCCCCCTATTGTACTTGATGATTGTTGCAGTTTTCATTACTCTTGTCATTGACTAGAAAGTCTTCAATACTTCATGTCTTTTAATTTTCCATGAATGCATAAATATTTCTTCCTCCTTTAGTTTTTTTCCATAGCTCTGATACCACTATTGTTCTAGTTAACAATAGGAAGGATAGAAAAATTACATCTTAAACAAAGTTTTTCACATAAAATATTAAAATGTATTCATTCAAGATTCATTTACAAGGTATGTCAAAGCTTAAAAAGCTTCATGGTGTAGCTACATAGGTGAAACTAACTTTTCCTGTAAACCAATATATTTATTAACAAAGAAAACTAACTAAAACATTAAAATAACTTTGGATCATTAAAAATAATCCAACACATTTTTGAGAATTTATTTTTCTTTTCTTTTTCCCTCTCACATGTTTTACATTATGTTTTTTTAACTCTTTTTAATTTTAATTTAGTATTTTGTTGACATGGGTGTTTATTTTAAAGTGTTATTCTCCATTATTCATATCATGTGAAGGTTTTTGGTGTTCTTTCCTATATTTTAAGGATCTATGTCATGCATCTATTAAAGGTAAAAATTCTTTCTCTTATCTTTGATTATCATATTTAATATCACTGGTAATAATTTGTTCACAATTTTCTTACATGGAGCATCTTGTTCCTATATTTTACCTTTCTTACATTTTCCTACTTAACTCATGCTACCCTAATGTTCTATTGATTGCACTTTTCCCATGAGGAGCCTCTTTCTCTTACAATCAAATAACTTACATTTTTCCCATTGGGGGTGTATAATTTAAAGAGAAATGGATAGATAAACTAATATAAAATAAAAAAGATAACAAAATATAAACTTATAAAAAATATGGAAAATGGAATACACATAAAATATGTGAGATTTTCACCTAGGAAGAACCTTTCAATAAAAAACCCAACACAACATCATTCTTCTTTATTGCATTAACTCAATCATTTACAATACAAGAACTTACTTCTAAGTTATGATTTACCCAAATGAGTGTGCAAGTAATTATAGGCATATCAATAGAAAACCATCCAAGTGGTATTACAATACAATGATTACTAAAATCATGGGGTAAAACCACCTAGAAACACCCATACGGATTTCAAAATAATTAAACATGTGTGCAGTCTACACAAGTATAAATCATGAAAAGTATACAACACATTTTAAAACATCATTCATATGATTATGATTTCTCACATGTTTCCCACTTGGAGCATATTAACTTTGTGCCTAATTGATCACATGTTGCTGACTTGGGAAATTATATACTCATGCTCATATATATTACATTAAAGGCCCACATGGGGTATTTTATCTATGACATAATTTCAAAATAATATTTTATTATGTTAGATATAAATAATTTTATTTCATATCTTACACATGATACACATAATCCTTTTATATTGAGATATGTAAATCAAATGTTTAACCCACATTTTGAAATTGTGGCAAGCATTACATCCATTATTATATCCACATCCTAGGACATGAGAAATTTATATATTATTTTTAACTTTCGTAGAATGTAAATGATAGATTGTTGTTTCTAAGACATAAATAATGAATTACACTTATTCTTATCATGGGATATCTTTAAGTAAATTCCTAACCCTACACTTTTTTCACATTATATCATATTTATTTATATTTAATGTTTTGTCACTAAAATTTATAATAAAAAATGCATGTTGTATTTAGCATAAGTTACTTGTATTTCCTTAGGGGGTTTCTTCCTTGCCACATATTTAGAGATGCAAGGAACTCATCCTAGAATACCCTCACATTTTTCCAACAAAACTAGGTGCATCATTTCTAATTTTTATTTTGCTATATTTTATCATGTTATTATTGTGAACATTTATCTATGTATATGTTGTTCTCAAATGATTCAAAAGGCCACTTACATAGATTCAGAGATTCAAGGGACTCAAATTGGTATCGCTACCAAACCATCAACCAAAATGAGGTGTATCAATTTTACTTTCAAATGCTCTTTTTCAAGTATTTAAAAGTATTGGGGTTGTTGCAAGAAATTTTGTAGAAAAAACATATATATTTTATCCCTCATATTTTATTGGTATATATGCATGCATACATATCAAATTAGGAAATTATGTAAAAAATCAAGTTTGGCACATTAGTATTAATTTGTCATAGAATTTTATTGTTCTAAGGTACTTGTGTGTTTTTGGATTGTTGGCCCATACTTCATTCTTATTGGTATGTTTTCCCCATGTTTCTAGATGTCCCCATGTATTTTTGCTCCTCATTCCTCTCTTTCCCTCTTCTACTCTTCTCTATGAGTTTTTTCCTAGAACCATACACTGTACAATTTTGGGGTGGCCCTTATGACACCTTTTTGGGTCTCACATGCATTATGCTCATGATTTTTTTGTTTTTCATGCCCATTGTGTTTCGAATTACTTGCTAATATGATGCTAATTGAGTTTATTTTATATATACACATGCATTTATAAAAATTGGACATGATTTGGACAATGAATAGACACAAACTAAATTTAAGGATTTTATTATGAAAGTACACAAGTAATTATTAAAATATTTTAGAGAATAGTTCAAGAAAATATAAATAATTTATGTATTTTCCATGCATTCATTTTAGTGCAAAAAATTATATGGCACTAAGTGTTACATTCAATGGACTTTCTAACATGCATCATTTTTGGAGTGTTGACTTATGAATTTTTTCAAACATCTAAATGGATTCATAATTGAGGGACAACATATGCCCCCAAATACATCCCCCAATTTTTATGGTATGTGGTGTTTTGCAATGGTTTTGGAGAAATATATAAAATTTCCCAAGGGTATGTAAATAATATTAGAAATTTGATCGAGGTTTTTGGAGCCTTGAAGCTGATGAACAAGATCATCAAACTAGTTTTAAAACATACAACTTTCTAAAAATGGACCTACATTTTTATAAATGTCACTTCTCTTCCTAAATCAATCATACGATTATGGGAGTAGTTTATGCTCATTCCTATTCTTTTTAGTTTTGTTCACTTTGTTGTCTTGACCTCTACCATGTGTTGTCTATTTCTAAAGAATATCCATAGATCCATGATAAAATCATATATTATTATTAATCCTCTTGTATCATTTACAATTACATCAAAAATATCATTTTATATAAATAATTTTGATTTATTATTTAGATATGATTAAACCTAGTCTACACTTTTTTAAGTTAATGTGTTACATTTTGATGTAAAATCACTTTCCCATAAAATAATTATGAATTATTTGATTACCCAATCGATATGTTGTAATTTTTAATTACTTTACTTCAATAATCTTTAAAATTCAACCAACACTAAACTCAATACATATAACCAATTAAAATGTATTGTTTTTCTAATTTGATTTCAATACTAATAACAAAAATAGATATATTTAGAACATAACAAAGGTCTATTCCTAAGCAAAACATCCCCCCTAGAACTTTAAGAAGCTCCACTAAAACCCCTGCTTCTTCCAAGAAATGTAAACAACCCATTGATATTGGTAATGATAATAGTGATCAAGATTATCACCCTCCAACCAAGATTAAAAAATGGGTAAAAAATTCTAGACTTTGTTAATGTTCCGTCCACCCCTACTAAAAAAGAAAATATGTAATCAAAATTCCCTTGTCTTCCCCTATTTTTTCCTCCTCCCAATCCAAACCCTTCTAGTCCATCCTCCCCTACTCCCACCACCCCTACTTCCACCCCCTTCCCAATTATTTTGATCCAGAAGATAATAGTAAATTGACATACATTGCTAATACCCTGGACATGCTTGAACAAATCCTCTCTTCAATTGAATTGTTAATGACACTGTTGTAAAACCCTATCCTACTCCCTCCCCCATCCTTTCCAATCCTCCACTTGAATTTAAGGAGATTTTAGAAAATCATAAATACCAATCTAGATCGAGTAAGATCGAGGATGAGATCGAATTGCACAAATCAATCCTTTGATGGCTCTTGGAAGGATAAAAAAAGATTCAAGGATTAATTCAGCAAGTTAAGTCTCAATGATGATTTTTATTTTACCAAATCTGATCTCATTGAAATTAGTATTGAATTCTACCAAATCAAGGAAAGATTGTTTAATTTAGAAAAGCAAAATATTTTTTTAAATGAAAATCTTAGCTCCTTGGTTGAATGTAGCAGACTCACAGTGATGAAGAGGCTACAAAGCATGGAAACACTGAACTCTCTCGCCAAAAGAAAAGAGGAAAATGTTAAATCCCAAACAAAGGATACAAAAATGAAGGGTATTGCTGAAGAAAAGCTCAAGTTTCATCCCAACAAGGGTCAAAAACTTCCTCTGGAGAATCTCACTCAGAACTAGTCCAAGGCTTATAAAGTTGGATGGGTTCAAGAATTTAGTCTACTATCTTTCTGTTGCTTTTTCTAAATTTTATGATGTTTCTTACTTTTTATTTTCTCTGGTTTAAGTACTATTATATAAGGTCTTTAGACCTCTTTTGCTCCATCATTTATAAGAGGTAGGGTCCCTCTATAAAACTCATTATTACCAAAATTAAAAATAGATGAAGTTTCAACTCTACAATAGATTATAACTTAACCATTGATTTGAATACTTTCTTAAAGTCCAACAAAAATGGTTACATATAAAACATGATAGGAAAGATTTTAACTCGATTTACAATAGTGAATTCTTACCATTGATTTGAATAGTTTCTAAAAGTCTTGTATAATATTTACATATACAGACATAAGGAAATATGCATTCACTGGGTTGAGTTACATATGTCTCAAATATATTTGAATATACATTTTATTTTCTCATAGAAAATGTTGTCCATCAAATCTATTATTAATAGACATGAAATGATTTTATTTATATTAAAAATAAAGTTACCAATTTTTTACTAATTTGATTTCAGATTTTCATGCTATGAAGATCAAGAATTATAAAGATTGAAATATTATTAAAACTAAAACTTATAAAAAGTGACAACTATTAGTAATAAATTATTATTAATTATAATATAAATAATTAAATTATAGTTAAATGTATTATAAATAAATTCAATTATATTAAACATTTATTATGAAAACAAAATAAAATTAAATGTATCTTCATCTTTTAATTTTTTTATAGTAATTTAGAATTTTCTCATAAAAAAGACATTATATATATACTAGATAATGTTATCCATGAATTTAATTTTTTAAAGAGAGCTCTCTAAATTATTTTTGTTAAGGAATAAAAGGAATAAAAATGAGATTTTGAAAGGGCCAATCCTTATTACAACACTATTATGTATGTAATTCAGATTATGGAGAACAAAACATAATAAAATATAATATAATGCAATGTAGAACACCATCGATAAGTAGAAAACTGAGAATTAAATCTCACTGTAATGTGAAATAGATCCGAAGCAAATTAGCCCAACGAAAAACCCTTTTTTGTCAATCATTCACTCAATTGTTTCATTAATATCACACAAATGTAGAGATACGATCTGATTTCAGAATCCTCAATGGCATCAAAAGAAAAAACTGTGTATAAACATTCCAACACTGTAAACCTTCTTTCACTAGATCTTGTACGGAAAACGCATATCCAGAAGAAATTAGCATACCTATAAATAACCAGAATTAGGGCATATGAAGAAGCAGATGAAGTAATGGCATGAGAAACATGAGGAAGAGGAAATGGCAGGCGTTAAGAAGAGGAGGCGAATAATTATTGTAGTAAGGATAGTACGGATAAATTGATGAACGAGGAGGAGCTGGAGGAGCGCCATAGGAGTCATTATCTCCAGCAGGCGGAGGGTATAAGTAGTTGTTGTACGGGTCAGCCGGCGGCGGAAGAACTGGCGGGCAAAGCGCTGGCGGAGGAACCAGTGGCGGAGGAAGCATTGGCGATACGGGCTTCACAGGCGGGGGAGGAGAGGCGTAAATCAGCCCCGCCATCACCAAATTCGCGACAGATGCCAGGAAAAACACCAAGAACAACAGCCCCTTCGAAGCCATGGAAAATCCTTAGCAATTCTCAAACTAAACTGAAACAGATGGATCATCTGCAATGCCATGGAAAACCAGTGTATATAAATAGAAAGGGAAGGCTTTACAGTTTTCAACTCCGCATTAAATTTAGTTATTTTGGGTCTGTTGGAACCATAACCAAATTTCATTGATTTATAGGCTTTTATTTTTATTGGGAAATGATGGCTATGCTCATTCCTTAGTTGCTATCTTTTATTTAACAGTCACCAATGGTGATTTTAATTTAGGACCCAACCAAATAATTAGGAAGTCACCCACTTCATGTTTTATTGAATATGATAGCATGGGGAAGTTAATTTTGTGGATTGCCAAGGGAGTAAATCACATTTAATATCAACACTCACAATCCATCATCAAGGGAAAGCAAGATTTATGTGTGAACACAAGGCTAAGTTATCTTAAAAAGGGTAAACCAAATCACCTTGTTGAGAAAAAAATTAATGGTTATTTTAGTGACTGTTACCACTAAATTTAGGGTTATGAGTCCACCTCTTATTAGACCAATGAAAGCTTATGAAAAGAAAAGTTTTCTAACACGCCAATAATCTAGACCAATAAACTTTATTAACTAGTAACTAGTAAATTTATTTTAATAGTTTAGATTATTGGCATGTCAGAAAAAAAAATTTATATAATATTTCATTGGTCTAGTAAGAGGTGGAGTCGTAACCTGAAGTCTAAGGGTGATGGTAACTAAGGTAATCATTAAAAGTTTTGCTCAAGGGTGACCTAGTTTTCCCAATTTAAGATAACATTGACATATTGTTTGCACATATATTTTACTTTTTCCTAATGATAGATCATAGATGTTGATCTGAAATGCCAAGAGATATTAATCTCAAGGTGCATGTCTTAGATATTTCACATACCACATTGATCAATGAATCCATTATATTCTCCATGTATTCCCCATTGTTTGATGATAAATGGCCTAAGTCTAGTTGTACCACTATGTCATGCTAAAAAATAGTGCTTAAAAAATAAATACGTTCTGAAAAATTTTCATATGCCCAGAATATCATGATTTTTCTATCGTATTCTTAAAAAATGAAGGGATTTTTTTGAATGACAATCAAAGGGATATTAAATTTAAGGTCAAAACTTCCATGTGATGTGAAATTGACATCAATTTTATGGTCAACTATATTTATTAACATCCCACACTCTTACTCTTCCTCCTTGTGCCCTCTTGTTTATAAATATAGTTACACTTATTGACGTAATTATGGAGTACACAAGCCTTTAACATCAAGCCTGATGAAATAAGGTGAAGGAATGTGTGTGAGTGAGTGAGTATGTGGGTGGATGTGGGCGCGAGGAGGGGGTTAAGGAATATACATATATGTTTTTATTTATGAGTAATCCTAAATTTTACTCATTTATGTTGATAAAATAATAGAAGGTATTCCTAACCACCAAGACAACATTGAAAAACCTACTCCTATTACTAAAAATGTTAAAAGTCTTATAGACCTTCACACTAAAGACAAAACTATGGTTAATATGAAAATGGTAGTTGATTTTAATGACTCAAATCCAACACCTACACATCACACCTATCAACCATCCCACGTCATTCAAGACACTTCCCCATCCCATCTCATGGAATTGGGGCACTAGAAACCCATACCCATACAAGCACCAATCCCAACTACACAAATTTATCAAACCTATCATACCATTAATATAACTTCTACTCTTACCATAACTTCCATACCACAAGATCATATCCCTCAAACTTCTAATAGTATTTCTTCTACCCAACCACAATAAATACCTTAACCAACCATCACATAACCTAAAGTCACTCAACCCACTTGCAACCAACCTAAACCAACCATACCTTATCAACATAGGTTTAATTGTACCTCCAACCCTCCTTATCAGTAGATCTTACAACACTCTAAATCTATATCTAACAATCCTCTCATGGGTTATGATTAATGTGATCCTATTGCAAAAATTTCCCATATCCCATGCCAATTCCCCTTCTTAAAGATAATGAGAACTTCTCCCCATCATCGAACCTACCTAATGAAATTTTTATTCAAAATGAACATACCTAATACTCCTCCTATAGGATAAGAATCAACATTTTCTGAATCTGAATATAGTATACTTCAATAATGTGAAGAGATGTCCATCAATGTTGATGAAATAGTGGACACTTACATCTCACTTAAGTTCCCTATCTCTTCTATGATTCCTGATGATATATTGCTTTGTGTGGATTATCCTTCTTTATTCATTAATATCCAAATTGGTGATATCCAGGTTAATCATGATTTAATTGATTAATGTTTAGGCACTTATGTTTCCTCATTTGACTTTATTAAAACCCTTGGATATTATGAATGTAACTTCAAATCTACACATAATACATGTCAAGGCTATGATAGAAGGAAAATGCCTCTTTTAGGTTTTGTTTGGCTTCCCATTACCATTCCTCCTATTATTGTCTGTGTGAAAGTCATGATCTTTAACTTTTCACTTTCTTACAATATCTTACTCAACCAATATTTGACTCATCGTATAATAGCATTCGCCTCATCTGCATGCGAATGCATCAAATTTACTCATAATGGATCTATCTAAAGGATTCAAGGGGACATGAAACCCTA
Source organism: Torreya grandis (assembly GCA_037957365.1). Lineage (NCBI taxonomy): Eukaryota > Viridiplantae > Streptophyta > Pinopsida > Cupressales > Taxaceae > Torreya > Torreya grandis. The sequence goes on along the minus strand of JARHVA010005588.1, from coordinate 1,013,409 downwards.
GAATTTTGAACAACTCCAAGAATTATGTGTCTTTTAAATACCCACCCTTTAACCCTTACCTAGTGTTCCATTTTAGTAATCCCAACACTTTAACTATCTAGTTAACTCCACTCGAGGTTATAATGGTAACCCTAAATTAATTTGGAATATTCTACCTAAACTTTTAGACTTAGATGATAATGATTCAGATGAGACATGCCTAAAGATCAAAAATTTTGACCTTAACCCTCACATAATTTCCTAACTTCCTCCTCTTCAACCTCGATCCCATCAGCTACCTTCTGACAATATTCTAATTACCTTAACCAAAACTCAACATTCTATTCACTATGTTTCCTCGGATGATAAAATAATTCCTACATGTACTATCAACTTTTATATAGCTAATTATGATTTTTTTCTATCTTTTACACTCAAATAAAGATAATTATTATTGTGACTTGCTTATACAACTTTGATTCCCTTAGTATTTTATCTCTACCATATGATCAATTAACAAACAAGACTTTTCATTTTACTACTACTATACATCGATATATTTGGATCTCCTTTCTTCCCTTATTTATTCACATAATAAGCATACATATGTTGAAACTTGAGATTACATACTAGTTCATAGGTAATCCTAAGTTATTTATTTAATCATATCTTTGGTTACTTAGCCTCCTCTAACCAAATTCTAAAGCTCATTCATGTGTATCACTTTTATCATTCATGTTGGTTATTCTAAATCTATATGGATGAGGAATCAAAAAATCCATAAAAAAGTTAAAAGCTAAATAATTAAAAAAAATGAAATGTTCAAAAGGCAACATACAATTAAAAAATATAATCACACAAATTACTATCTTCACCACATCTCCTATTTTTAATCTAAGCTCAAACTCCACAGTTGGCCTCATGATAGCGCTGAGGTCCATTGGGGTGCATTAGGCTAGTAGATTGGGATAGGAGAACAAAAAAATACTATAAGTGTTACCTACTTTCTCACACAAGTATTACAATATTCACAGTAGACTGACAAATCTGTAAGAGGTCTTGAGGAATGGGGAACATGTAGTGGGAAGGTAGGTCCATTTTACTTTCCTTGTTCATATAATCTTCATGAGTTGATCTTAGTGTTCCACCTATTGTACTATATAGATTTTTACTTATTGTGAGCAGGCATCCTTTGTATTTTGATGGTCATTAGGCTCTTAGTGTATTTCCTTCTTACCTAGTATGCCTCATGTTTACTAAGGTTTTCTCATAAACACCTTTGTCATTTTTTTACTTTCCATATTTCATTACAAAAAACCTAATATTTTCCCTTGACGAATTTTGTTTTTTTAATTGATCATTTCCCCTAGGGTTTCCCTTTGTGAGTTACGGTGTAAGATCATGGATTTGACCAAGATCTCCTCACAAATTACCACAACAAAACATTTCTCTATTTTTCCCCTTATCAACATTCACCTCATTGGTGTTCACCTTGTGATTTAAAATGTAAGACCATGGATAGGACCAACATATCCTCACAAATCACCACTTTAAAATATTTTTACAATTATTCCCATAGTTATCTCCACCTCATTGGTGTTTCCTTTATGAATTATAGTGTAAAACCTTAGATAGGACTAGGCCCTCCTCACAAAATATTCAAATAACCAGTTCATACTATAACCAAGTCACAATAAAATTACATGCTTCAAATTTGAGATAATTTGTGTTACATTATTATTTCCACATCATTTACATACTTCTCATCTTGAGTTAGTATGTTTTATTCTTACTTGATAAACACTTCACTTTTATCTTCTTATTTTTTGATTTCATGTATGTTTACAATCATTTTATTAAATTTCTCATACTTCCCATTTTGATTTAGTATGATTAATTCAATTTATACTTCCCATCCGATCTAATATGATTGATTAACTTTATTGTTTGTTTGTTTTTTATACCATTGGTTTCCACATCTTTTACATTTTATTATAAATTTTCATACTTCTCAGCTTGATATAGTATGGATTTTTAAAAAAAAAAATTTAATGAGAATCTTTTTTACATGGTTTGAAAACATTTTTTACCATTTACTTTATCATTTTGGATTCTTATATTTATAAATCTTTTGTTTTTACACGTTTCCCATTATGATATAGTGTGTATTACATTTTTATGATTATTTATACTTTTCCAAATCATTTTGCCTTTTCTTTTTAACCATGCATGCATATCACATAATGCTAGAAAGTAAAACATACATCACATATTTACCATAACATATACAATGAAAGTAAAATACATGCACTAGAAAAGAAATATATCCATACATCCATCCATAAATAAATACAAATCATAGAATAATAAATGTACATATCAATATATATACCATGAGTTTAATACAATACAATAAAAAATACAATAGATACAAATCTAAGGTTGTACTCCATCATGCCTATCCTATGGTCGAGAAACACTAACCATGGATGATTTTTTCTCACCCCTCTTAATGGTGCATTGCAATGATGTAGTATGGGATCTCAAGAACCTGTATATTGGCCACCTAGGCCTACACACATCCAAGCACTACAATGGTTTCCATATGAACATCTCACTCCTATGCTAATTCCTACCAAGATCAAGCCTCTCCCTCTCTTAATCCTATAGGTGGATGTGAACCATCTCATCATGCCTACAACTATTGAGTAGCCTCCCCCACCATTATAAACTAGCTCGAATAAGGTGGTGCAGATGGTACCATAGGATCAACCAAGGTGGATGGCTCATAATGGAATAACACCATCTAAAATATCATGGTGTGTGGCCACAATCATGGATCCCTATACGATATCCTCTATTGTATTAACTATAAAATAAAAACCAAATATACATTAGATATCATTTACATATATATCAAACTATCTATTTATCAATAAATACATAAATGATAATGCAACTAGTGATCTATATGTAAAACTTAATAAATCAAATAATTTCTCACCAGTGCTAGTATTTCCAACCATAGTCTCCACATCCACTCACATGTTGAGCACCTCCTCTATCGGTTTCCTCTACACAAGTGAAAAATAGGATTAACCATCCAATCTCATCATGATGTCCTCCTTAGTGGCATTTCTATTGACTAGTTATGTCTTACAACCACCATAGGATCGTAATGTGTGACTGCTCATGTTTGTGTCCATTCTCATTGATAGTGCCTCTATATTTGATGAGCTCGAGGTAGACACTATCACCCCTTATATGTCTTTGATACCACATACCCACATAGAGCATCCAAATCCATAACATCCTCAACACCAACCCTCTCCACCTCCTATTATTATGCCTACCCTATCCATGGTCTCACCCACTAAGGCCTAATCACAAGTATCTTGGAAGACACCCTTGTGCCTCCTCGCCCTCTAGAATCTCTAATATGTCATGAATAATAACCAGGCACTACTAGAATGGCCACTAGATGTGGTAAGCTTAGCTACTTGGGTACACAAGATACTATATACATCTCCACCCATGAAGTATAGTCACCCATAATCTAAATACATGCCAAACTAATCACAATAGTCACCTAAGATGACCATATCGTAGCAATGTCAATATAAGGATACCACACTATCTACCTTCATGTAACACTCTATAAAGCTAAACATGGGGCATGACAAACACTACATGATCCTACTTCCATCTAACAACTTAAGGTGACCTATCATTAACTGCATGGGGCAACCCAACCAATTGATACATATGGAATCTATCATAGATCCATGTAATAAATAAAATAATTGGGCCCATCATCTTCTACCCCTAGGTTAGAATCCATACATATCATACATGAGCTATACCCAAATTATAAAACCTAAATCATATAATGCACCCTGTAGGATGGACTGACATAAGGCTACTGTATACAAGAACACCTTCCCATCTGACTTATGGAACAACACTTGTGATGTCACTAATCTTATCAAGGCATTCCAAATATCTAGAATGGATAAGATATACACATCAAACAAAATCATATGCAATTTAAGATAAATCCTCTATGAGCCTATTACCTAATGGGCTAGGTTGTCTTCTCATCCTCTATCTCTGGCACATTAATATGACCAAAGTCTGAATAATGGGTAGTCCAAACAAGGCATGGACATATTCCAAGGTGATGCCCACCTCTATTATGTCCCCCTTTACCTCCCATCAAAATGTGTTGCTTAGTCATTCCCATGCTCCTAGGAATATGATGATTAGATCAACACTAAGTGGGATTCTCCTCATCTCCATGGTGCCTCCAAATCCCAAGGTAAATAGCCAAACTCGATCCACATATTATAATCACTCCAACAAATTTGGTAACCAAGACACATGAAATATGCACCAAAATCTTTGTCTCCTTTGTAAAACATAAAAAAACAAAGAATATATTAAATTTTGATGTCATAATAATAAAATACATTCTTAAATATACTCAAAATACTAATTAATTAACTACTTCATCAACTTATTTGTCTTATTTTTTCATTTTACTACACATGTAACCCTTTTAATACGAAATCAACCCTATCCTCTCCTTTCTATACTAAATTGGCCCTCTGATACACAATCGACCCATTCCTACAAATCCAATCAAATATTTTGATACTAAATTGGCCCTCTCCTATTACTAGCATACTATATTGGACCTCTTCCACATAGTTGGCCTAATTTAACAGACTATATCAGCCACCTATTACATACTACATCAACTAGAATGTACTATGTCATCCATTTCTTCTTTTCTAATTAGATTGAACCTTTGCTATGTAGTCAACTACCCCTAATAATATTAAATCAACCCACTGCTACATAGTTAGCCACCTTCATTTTTCTTACCTTTCAAATTGAATTGATAGGTCTGAATCTATTCTTAGTTTATATTGACTTTTTAACCATTTATCATAAATCCCTTAAGATTTTTTTGGTCTAACTCTTTCCTATCAAATAACCCATTTAACCCCTAGTTTATCTAAAATTTTTGTAGGGTGATTTTTTATATCTACATTTTACCTAACATCAATTTTTATACATATAACTTATTGTATATTAAAATTACCAAAAAAAATAAAATTAATGCATTACTTACTTGAGCTACACTAGTTGCAACTGCTAAGCATCCTCCATAGTGAAGTTGTTGTCTCCTCACCATGGTCGCTCTTGAGGCTTAACTGGGTCTCTCAAAGTAATATTTTCTTATAATAGTAAAAATAAAAAATGAATTAATTTTCACCCTATTTATATTTACTATTAAAAATTATTTACCTGTCAATTATTTATAATCAAATTTTATTTTTCACCCATATCTTTGTTTCTGCTAGCTCTTTTTCCTAACTAAATGTTGTTATAGATTCTTGACATCATAAAGACTATTTACACATATTACATGTATATTTAAAAAAAAATGTTTTTCACTTATTTGATAGGTTTGCCTAATGTTCCTTACATTATAAACCTTCACATTTCTCTCAATTCCTCTTGTACAACACTAAGGTAATTAAAGGTATGTATTTTTCAATTATATCCTTTCATTTATATTATTCACTCTTACTACAATTTACTTAACTCAGCATTGTGTGTTGTTGTGTTATTTTCCCAAAACACCATCCCATGTTACAAATATATGACATATGATGAGATCTGAGTGAGGCATATGTAAACACACAATATTTTTAAACTTTATCAATTATTGACACTTTCTCTCTTGTAGGAACCCATTGAGATTCAAACTCTCTAAGTGCACACCTTAAAGGGTGTACTGGGAAAGGGGTGGGTAAACCATTAGTCATTCACAAGATTATTTTTCCCTATACCACCACTTAGAACTAACACATACCTCTCCTTACATTTCCCTAATCTTTGACGCCTCCCTTACACACTCCTTAAAGCAATTCACTAAATCGAATGACCCCTACCTAAGCTAAAACCTCTTTTTGACATTTACCAAACAAAGTTGGCCTAGGTTGACCTTGTAATTAAAATATAATCATGATATAGGATTAGGTCAGCCTAGGTTGACCATGTACTTAAAATATAAGCATGTTATAGGCTTAGGTCAGCCTCAGCTGACCTAGTCTGGGACCTACCTACTTTATTTACTAAAAAATAGGGTTGATTGTGCTGACTTTGTTAGATAAAACTTTAAAAGAGTTAAAGGTTAGATCTAATTATATAAACACATCCTTTTCACCATTCTCATTAGAGAGATATAGAGATAATCATTTATTTGTACATCTTCTTATCACCATTCTACTTGAGGATCCATTACTTAGGATTTCATATTACACTTAGAGATAAAAATATTGTCTTATGGGAGAAGTCTTTTGGATTCATAGGAGAAGTTGTGTAGCCTAGAGATGACCTATCATTTTTATCCTTACAAACGACAAAAACTTATCACTAATCACCTTGGCCAAGGGAGAGATTGAGGCTCAATGGGTTCATCTTTAAAGTGAGTATTCCTAACTCTTGCTCTTCTTTAATAAAGTAGATATATTTTCATTTTTTATCTTATGAATATCTTTCTCTCTCCATGCTTTATAATTACCTCTACATCAACTTGAGTAGAGTTATTCTATGTATGTTTACTTTTATGTTGATTACATCTATTTTATGCCACATGATTTAGTGAGAACTAGATTAGATATACTTTAATTTTGTCATTTACTTTGATGAGAAAACATAGGACCTAGATAGGGTTATCGTATAGTATTTCTTGACTAGAAGCTTTAGAATCCTCTCTAGTGATATTATGTGGCAAGAGACCCCTTCTTTAGGTCTAGGATATCTATATTGGTTATGACCCTGATTGTCTAAATATACCAACAAGTGGAAGGGCTAGTGTGATTTATCTTGTCTAAACTAGGATTTATTTGTATATCAAATTCACTTTCCCTTGTATACAATGCCTACTAATGTGGTTTTATTCATTCAGAGTTTATCACTACACTGCAAATATCCACAAAAGGAAGACACATGGTGTGTTTTGATAGGGTCACATTATCATGGGGGCATGAATAGGAAAACACACTACACATTCCATTTTAAGCTCTATAATGATGTGACACTATTAAAATGTGCCACATAGAATTGAGTAATGACACAAAAACAATTATGATTAGGTTAGAGATTCATAAATATTGGGTGCTACATGACATTATTTTACAAATTATGAATGTTATAAATAAGTACAATGATCTATAATTATGTTTGTGTCACTAAAGAGATTGATCCAAAACTCAAAAAGCTTTGGTTGAAAGATAATTCAAGAAACAAAAAAAAAACAATTCAAATAATGCTATCTCTGAGAAGAGATGTTTTATTGATCAAATTTGCAAACCCAAACATATGCTTATCTCTGAGAAGAGATGTCTGATTTAAATTTTGGGTTACATCTTCATTTATACATGTTTTGAAGGTGTGAGGAGGACGTGGAGGGTCACCAATATCGAGGGAGATTAAGTGGTTTGACTTCCATGATTTACAATAATACAAAATTTGAGGAATTACTATTTTTAGAAACTTATTATTTTAGACTGCACTACTAAAATTGAAATTTGGGGCACTTCTATTGGGTTTTTAGGGGTCAAAATCTATAGATCAGAGCTCCATGCCATATCACGATGTTACATTCATTATTAGCTTTCCAACAGTTCAAACGATGAGTCAATTGGAGCTATGGTGCAAAAGTTATGGCTCCCGAAAGTTTCGTCATCAATTAGGGTGGACCCATCACCCAAATTGTCGCCTGAATTGTTGCCCAGATCAAAGATAAGTTAGACTTGTATTAAAAATGTGTTATCATCTATAATTAAAAAAGGTATAATACAATGACATGTGGCCTCTAATTAGCTACTAATAATTATGAAAACTTGAGACAACAACATGTGGCCTTTGATTGGTAGTGAACAAGCATGAAAACATGCAATTAGTTTGAATGATGGGACTATGAAAAAATGTGATAAGTGGAAACTAATTCAATTGAGTGTGGATGTGCTACATGGAACAAGCCAATTATGAAATGAATAGAGTTTGCAATGGTGCCATGAAACTAAGTGTGATTACCTTAGAATAATGTGTAAAATCTTGCACAAAAATGAGTGCAAAGTTAATGACCAAATAATTCAAAAATAATCTAAGTAAGAAGAGGACCAAGTGTTTCAGGAAAGTGAAATGGAAATAAAAAATGCCAATTTCAATGCCATGTGACTAAGTCTAAACATATGTGACCGAAGTGCAAAAACATGCAACCAAGTTTTTAAGTTTGTATATCAAAAAATCATGTTGAGATCAAATCATCCAAAGGATATAAAAAAAACTTTTTAGGGAAAAATTCACAACAAGGCCTTCTTTTACTTTGATTGCAAAAGTATATAATGAGGCAATGTATCAAGTCTTTCAATTAGCACACATGATTCTTTCATCCAAAGCACTTAAACAAAATATTAGAAGTCAAAAGAAAGAAGGAAAAAAGGCTTGACTAATATATTGACTTCATATATTAATGGAAGATGAAATATTGATCATTTCTTGAATCAAATATCGATAATCATGTATTCACTAAGAGAAATTCATTCAAATTAAAGGGATTTTGCATTTCAAGAGGAATGTGGCTATGTTGGCCACAAGAATTTTGTCATCACATGCATATTATATAAAATACAACTCATTAAAATTAATAATTTTTTTATTATTATTATTTATTTAGTATTTAGGCTTTAGTAGATGTTTTAATGTTATGTTATTAATGTTAGTCATTAATAAATTGATAGAGAGGTAAGTTCGTTCAAGTAGTTGAGACCATAAGTGATTGAGATCGATTTGAAGACAAGCTTATATAAATATTTTGTGTAATGAGAATGTACCTCTTTTAAATTTATAGATGAAATATTCTTTTATAAAATCAATATGTAGTTTTACACAAAATTACCTATGTATTTGAAGTTTTAACACTAGTGTCAGAGCTTGATGTTAGTGGACTTGAGAGGAAGCCACTTATGAAACAAGTGAAAATAAGATGAAGCCATAGATGTTTATTTATTTTTCATGAAGTGGTTTTTTAACTTTTTTTTTCTTTTATACCTTTTTAAACTTAATAGTTTATTATTGCTTGAAATATTTTATTGGGAAGCATGGGAAACTAGAATTATATTTTTGACAATGAAATTATGTAATTTTTTCTTGGGTGTGATAAATTTGAGCTAAGACATTAAAATATTTGGATTTGAATTAATTTCCTCTTATACATGGCATGAACCATGAAAAATGCTTTGAAAACTGCATAAAATCGTTACCAGTTGCTAAATAAACATTGAAAAACATGGATGGGTGTGCTAATTAATGTTGGGCATGCTTATTGGCTAAAAATTCTTAAAATTATATTTAGAGCATAAAAAAATAAAATGATGGAGATATTTTTGGGCATTGGAACACTTACAAATACCAAAAAAATATTCCAGGAGTGATCCGACTCTTCTTATAACACCATAAATTTGATTAAAAAATGTGCGATATCTCTCCAAATTGGTACTCCAAATTAGTACGGTTCTAAAAATTTAAGCTTAACACATGATGCAAACATGGGCTATCTGCATGTGGCATATAAAGTGTTAGAAATTTATAAATTAACTTTCCAAATACTGATCTAATTCTTCAAAGGCATGTGGCTCCCATTCTAGTTGATTTGAAAAAGTTTTCCTTAATCTATTTTCCCTAGTCAATTGTGTGGGCACTTCGTGTCTATGATAAAATAAAATATCATGTTTTATTTTATGTTTTTTATAATTTTATTCATAAATTATTTTATATAAAAACTCCATACTTTGTTTCTCCATAACATGCATAGGTGAGTTGGTTTAATGCTTAAGTGAAATAATTTATATAAACAAATATTTTAGGTTCAAAACTTTACTTGTAATTTTAATGTAGCATAAATTTCATCATATTAAGGTTTGAAACAATAGTTTTCAAGTAGATGTTAAGAGGAGTTAGAAAATGTGATCTTTTTAAGACTAAGAGGTAATTTTTTCATTTTCACAAAGTAAAAATCTATTTTTTCTAACATTATCATTTTTAGTGTTATAACACATGCACAAGCCATTTTTTACGTTTTTAAAAAAAATTTATTAAGAAAGTAAATGTGTAACCACTTGATTAATAGGTTTTGTAATATTATAAGTCCATTAGAAAAATAAATTTATTTATTTGAACTCACCTTTATGATTTTTGTGAAAATCTATTATAATAGAGAAATAAGGCATACAAAAATGCATAAAGGGTGTAGTTTTGGTCAAATCTAACACCATACTATTGCTCTATGTTTGGAAATGGGAAGTTTTTAATTAAAAACCATGAATGTGACATTTTTCCTTCTACCAATGTTATCAAAGACAAACCATATGAATCTTGGAGTTAATAAGTCTTTTAGGATTAAATAGGCCAACAAAGCCAACAACCCACCCTTATTGAGTTTGATACTAGCTCTAGGATCAGGGTTTTTTGAAGTAGAAATTGTTGTATACATGATATGTGTTTAGTGTATTTTGTCAAGAATTTAGGGTTTTTTAATTATTTGATATCAATGATGTAGATCTAGTTGATGATCTGAAACAACATGAACTTCTCACCTCTCATCTAATAGGGGTAAGGTTGTTTAGATCAACCTTGGAGGTGAATTTACAAAATAATAGGGATTTTAAACACTAGTAGTGTTTGCAAAGTGGTTAGGGTTATTAGGAAATTAGTGAAAAAATTTATATACATGAGGAAGTGATAAATTATCATTGATACATGGATTGATGTAGTTAAATATTCTAAGGATAATGCTTATACTATAGTACATGTACAAATGATCAGAGGTATTAGTGTTCCTAGGATGATGTTCATGATCATGTTAGGTAGTGTCAGGATATTTAAAGATTATAATATACATAGGCATATGAGGTCAATTTTTTTGGGATTATAGTGGACATTTCAACACAAGTTAATCATTACATGGTAAAAATTTCAAGTGATATACATGTTACAATGGTTTCATCATAGGCAATGGTTCTTCACTCTCACATACATATGTTGGTTTCCTTTGGATCAATGGGGTTTTTGGGGTCATGTGATCTAGATTATATTTTTGTTAAATGTTAGTTTGTTAGGGTATGCATTTCATGTACTATAAAATCCCTTAGAACTAATAAATTCCTTCATTACTTAGAATTTAATAAAATTTTCAATGTTATGTTATTAATGTAATTTATTAATAAATTTTTAGAGAGGTAAGTTGGTTTGGGTAATTGAGCCTATAAGTGTTTTAGTTCAGTTTGAAGACAATATTATATGTAATGTGAATTTACCTTGATCATATTAATATATGGAATATTATTTAAAAAAATAAATAAGTAGTTTTTTTAATATTTACCTATGAATCCAAAGTTTTAACAATTGATGCCTTTAGTTTTTACTTCCTCACATGATCTAAGAAACAACTCCTAAGTTTGTGATCGAAAATATATATATCTCAAATAAAATAACATGCCTTAATAATGGAACACACATAAAATAAAATAGAAAATGATACATATAATCATCTTGGATAAGTCTTCATTACCAACTTCCAAGTAATTAGAGGAGGATGGCTTGAGGAAATTCATTCGCCTTTGCCCATCCTACCATAACAACTCAAGCTCATATGAGAATCATTAATTCACATTTAAAACATAAAAAATGAAAATAAAAAAATAAAATAAAGTTGGATAAAAAACCTTTCCAACATCTTTAATAAGGTCTGCAACAATTAAATAGTGTTAAGCCCAAAACATGGACAAAGCAAGAGAAGGATTGCAATCTAAAAGGCTTTGCCAATCCATAACACATTTTAAACATTTCAAAGACTTAACAAGGGATTTTTTTAAAAGAAAAAAATAATTAATAAGGTTTCAAAATACTTCTTACCTCAATTCATCTTATTTTTTTATCACATACCCTTCCTCTAAGACTTAAATTCCAATTAACCTCCATCTCCCAAGGTCTCCTCCTAATCTCTCCATGCTTAAGATTCAATTATATTGTTAAAATACGAAATTATATTTTTATCAAATTCAATTAATGATCAAATTTATTTTGATAAAATTATATTTTGGTTTCTAAAATTACTTTCCATACATCACTTTTAGTCAAAGGGTTCTAATTTCAACATAAAATATCTATAATTCACTTTCTAGAACTCTCCAAATATGGATTTCAAATTCCATTTGAATATTACAAGTGTTCACATTGTGTTAACTCCAATTTCATCCTTTTAAACTTATATATAGTTTAATAAATATATAAGATATGGGTAAAATGTGTGTGAATATTTTTAGTTGGCCTACAAATTCTCAGAATTAAAACAAGTAACTATAGCACATAATATAAAATAAATAACATGGTGTCAACTAGGGATAAAATGCTTCTAATGAATGGTAAAATCAATGACCAATGTATTATAATATCCCTTTCTTGGCCACCCATAGTCATGCACAATAATGTAGACATAATTTTTCTCTACTCTAGAATAGCCAAAGTAACTTAACTTGAAACAATCCCAAATAACATTTAAAAACACACATTAGATACATAGAATTATTAAAAGAAGATTATTATATTAACATATCATGTGAATCAATTATATATGTCTAAGTATATGCATTATTAAACATCATGGTATTAGTTTAAGAAAATAATAAATGCAATTAAATAGTAAAGGTAGATTTTTGGCCTTACACATTAGGGTATCATATTTTTCTATATATAAAATTTACAAACTCTAGGTTTAATATGTTTTCCATCATATTAATATTAGGAATTATGGATTTATTTATCCTCCTCTTATGGGTTCAATTATTTTCTATGTTTTGTATCCCTCAAATCCTATTTTGGCTCATCTTATAGACTCATTTTTTTTACACACATGTACCTTATGACTATACCAATGAATGGAAAAATGTTGGCATAGATGATACTGATCATGTGAATGATGATAATGATTACAATAATTATGATATTAAATATTTATAAGCGCTAGTTATTTATCCTTCTACAACTAAAATGGAGGATAATTAGGTCAAAATAATTCCATAAAATATACTAGGTCTCATTCCCATTCTATGGACATTTGTAATATTCATGAGGTAGAACACAAACATAGTAAAATGGAATAAAAAATCATACTAATTTATACTATTAAGCTTATGACTAAGAAATATTAGTGTTGTTTGGATATAATAAAACAACATATAGATGACAAACATGCTGCTTATATATTATTCTAGACAATTATATGGTTTGGAATGATCTTTGTGATATAATTCCTTTCAATGATTCTTCTATTGATATAAAAAATGTTGATGTTTATAAATAATTCAATTACAATCATACTTGTAATGAATCTATTATACCCATGTTTGAGATACATGGTGAGATGAAACCTACAAATGAACGTTTCCAATATTTAAAAATGTTTGTTATTGATGTAATGTTCATGATGCATGCAATGGGTGGACTTCAAAAATGATTTTATACCTTATCCTTAGAATTTATGGCATTTAATGCTAGGTTTAACTATAATTTTATGCTAAAACAACCACTTGTACATAAAATACTCAATTATAATTATCCATGAGGGTTTGTTATGCCTATATTTCACTTATTTGATGGACATTGAGATTAATTTTCCCACATAGCACACTTTATGATTTATATTTTTTTAGGATTATGAAATATAACCCTAAGGTTGATAAATAACTAAGTAATAAATCAAGGAATAAAATACTATAGTATCAACATCCACTTATTTGCATAATAATTATTTTATTTGAATATTATATAATTAGAAATGAATTAGAAAAGGTGTACTTAGTTGGAAAATATGATTGAAATGGATGAGTGGTAGGTCGGGGAGTGATGCAGGAGTAGGTCAAAGTGTCATCCATAGAGAACAGTTATCAAAATCCTCATTAGATAATATCATGGCCCTCTTTTCCAATATCACATTGCATTATTGACCTTCTATGTTGTGTTAATGACCCTGTGTAGATGAAGCAGTGAAATTCTTGGTAGACCATTGCATTATTTTGCGAAGCGTATGCCTATATAACTAAGACCCATATCATCATCTATTATGTGTTTTAACTAATTTCACTATGAAAACCTAAGCCTCCATGAGTGATAGGATTTTGATGAACACAAGTAGAATAAGAGTGGAATTAGTAGGTTAGGATGGTTGAGACCTTAAAAATCCATGTGTTGATCATTACCTACATACCAATACCTAAAAATAGGATCAAGCCTGATGTAGTTATCCTAATATAAGTGCTAGTCCAAGTTAGATTGATGCTAGTATGCCTAAGTATTAATTACTTTTTGATTACTTTAAGTGTAAATTAAGACTAGAAGTCTATGCAAAATTGAGATATGGGTTGTTTTAAATGGATGTATGTATAAATAGGGGTAAATAGGGATTAATAACCTTAATTTTCATAACTATTTATGAGCTTGTTCATGAGAATTGCCATCTAAGGGATAAATGAATTAGATTGGTCTTTATATAGTGTTATAATGCTTATCAAGACATGTAATGAGTCTAGTCTGACCCTAAGATGTTTAAAGGAGTGTAAATATATCTATTAGGGGAAAAAGAAGCTAAGGGTCAATATCACTACCCCCTTTGCCAATAATATACTAAAATATAGACTAATAGGGACACACTATTGTCTAGGTGACTGGTATGTGTGAAAAAAGATTTGGGATGCCTAGGTGATGGTTGAATTTGGCTCTTGGTATATCTGGTCAAGGGTTAGGCATGTATAAAATCTAAGAAATGATCAAAAGTGGCCCTAAGATAGTTCTTGGCTAAGATAAGTATAAGGTAGTCTCAAGTGACACGCATTGCATTAAAATGACATTTTAGATGACTAAATTTCCCCCCACTTTACTCTATAAATTCAACAAAGTTAAATGACTAGGATAAAATAAATAAAAACATGTTTGGACCTACTTATGAGGTGAACCCATGAATGTGGGTCTGAGTTTATGAACTATCCTCCATTGTGTGTCCTAAAAATTAAACATATATGAACCAATCCTTAATAAATATCAAAATCAAAGACAAAATTGAATAAAGAGATGTAAGAGAGAGGAAAATTATGAATACACCTCATTGGGTATATGAACCAATGAAAAAACTTAGTGAAATCTTGTGCGTGTAAATGGTGGTCAAACAATGAATAGCTTAGAATGAACTAATTCCTTGCCCAATCCCTATGTGTGGGTGGATTAAGAACTCAAGATAGCCTTGACTCTATCAATTCCCACCCCTATTCGATGGATAATATTATGTGAATGACTTGGTTGGACTATTGACTTGTCCAACCCTCTTATGTGGGTGGCTTAAGAACTCAAGTAGGCTATGACTCCATCACTACCTACTCATGTGTAGTAAAAGAAGATGAAAGTAAAATGTGTGGTGTCATGAAGATATAAAATATGTTTTTGGGCCACTTGGGAATTTTGAAATGTAAAATAACTTAGGGGCTACTTGTGAATGCTAACCACTGTAAATGGAATGAGGCATCAATTTGGTGTAATCCTAGTGTAAAACTAGTGCATATGGTGTCTAGAGTATACAACATAGATAATTATATGGGGTTTTCATTCCATCTAAGAGAACTGGTGAAAAATTGGTCATCTTTGCTAGTATGGTTTTATATCACAAGACATTCAATATTAGCTCATTAGACTTTTTCTTTACTTGAGTGACTTGAGCATAGGAAAATTTTCACTAATGTTGATCAATAAATGTGTCAAAAACATATCTACAAGTGGATTAAATGATATAATGGATTGATTAAAGAGATCATAAAACCATTTAATGCATAGTCCTTTTAACTACAAGGTAAAAACTTAGTTAGGAGACAATCATTAGACATGTAGTCCAAACATGTCATATGAAAACTGTGTAGGTGATGCTTTGTGTCACCCTTACCATCATATAGAGTAATATTGCATGGCACAAATCTGGATTACAAAATATTTGTCACTATATGTTGTGTCAATGGTTTATGTAGGGGAACATGAGAGTTCAAGGCATGAGATGGTCTTGTAGGACTCTGCTCAAGATGTAACACTTTGGCTTGCAAAGAATGGATCTCCTACCTAAGGTATTGTACATATAGAAATGAGGGATGTGTAATATCCATAGAAGGTGTTTCCATTGGTGAGATTTGGCCAATTATATCAAGTTGTTATATAATTTGAGTTTCCCCCATAATAGGTGTAATAATATTATCATCTATGGGGTTAGAGGATTGACCAAGTGTGTGTTATTTATTTCCAATATAGATTAGAAATTTTTTACATAATCATGGGGTTTTCCCAAATTATATCTCTAAAACTTTGTAATATCTCATCATTATTGATTATAATATTGTCAGCATGGATGGGGGGAAGTGTGTCCTAAGTCCCCTTTTATTTATCATTATGATCTTGAATGTATTTCTCATGTTTTAATGTATTATTATTGAAGTCCACATAATGAGGATTTGAAGGATTAATTATAGGATTTGTAACTATTAATTTATCCATGGTATAATCTCAAATAGAAGGAATCTAGGTATGCTCAATAGGATTACCACTAAGCCTAACATGTCTTCTTAAAGGAAGAGATATAACTTTCTTAGATGACATATAATAAACAAAATGAAAGAGTAACAATAAAACAAAATATATGAAATATAAAAATCCTAACACAAAAAATGGAAATAGGAGAAAGAAGGATACAAACCCTATTAGAATCTAGGGCTAAGGTTTGGACACTATTCGAAGTAAGTTGGGTTCACCAAATGATTTATCTTTTTTTGGATTATGGAATACAACCCTAAGGTTTATAAATAACTAAGTAATAAATCATGGAATAAAATACTATATTATCAACAACAACTAATTTGAATAATAATTGATTAATTTAAATATTCTATAAATAGAAATGAATTATAAAAGGTGTACTTAGCTAGAAAATATGATTGACATGGAAGAGTGGAGGGTAGGGAAGTGATGCAGGAGAAAGATAAAGTGTCTTCCATAGATAACAGATGTCATAAACCTCTTCAGACAATAACACAACCCTCTTTTCAAATAATGCACTACACTATTGGCCTTTTGTGTTGTGTTAATTACTCTATATGGGTGAAGTGGTGAAATTCTAGGCAAACCTTTGCTCTATTTTGGGAAACATATGCCTATATGACTGAGACCTAGATTTTCATTTGTTCTATGATTTAACTAATTTCACTATGAAACCCTAAGCCTCCATGTTTCATAAGATTTTTATGAACATAAATGGAAGAAGAGCGGAGTTAGTAGAGTAGGCTGGGTAAGACCTCAACACCCCATGTGTTGAGCACTAACTACATACCAATACCTCAAAAGGAGATCAAGTTTGATGTATTTCTCCCAATATAAGTGCTATTGAAAGTGAGAGTGAGGACAGTATGCCTGAGTATTAATGTTATTTTTAATGTTTTGAGTTTGAATTGAAACTAAAAACCTAAGTAAAATTTAGCTCTAGGCTATTGTAGATGGATGTATGAAAAAATAGGGGTAAATAGGGATAAAAACCTTAATTTGAATTTTTTTTTATATGCTTGTTCATGATAATTGCCATATACTAGTTAAATGAATGAGAGTGGTCTTTATATAGTGTCTGACTCTTGTCGATACATGAAATGAGTCTAAGCTGACAGTAAGATGCTTTAGGGAGTGGAAAGATATTTGTTAGGGGAAAAGGAAGATAAAGGTCAATAATGTTGGCTCCTTTGCCAATAGTGAAATGTATTATAGATTAATGGGGGCATGCTATTGTCCAAGTGGATGCAACATGTGAAGAAAGGATCATGGATGCCTAGGTGATGGCTAAATGCAATGCTTGATATTTATGGGAAAGGACTAGACATACATATAAGCTAAAAAAGGATCAAAATAGGTCCTAAGATAGGCCTAGGGATAAGCTAAGAATAGGGTAGTCTCAATTGACACTCATTGCATTAAAATGACATTTTAGATGACTACACTTTACATATTCTCTTGTGAAATAAGTATGGGATTGGGTAGTATTGATAGAAACTTTCCACCAAAGTCTCAATGTTCAAGCATAGGATTGGTTCTACACCTTACCTTGTGGGTCTATATATTTCTTATTAAAACTATAAGAGGATTTGTTATCTTATTTCAACACTAATAAAGGTCCTAATTTAACATTAGGATATATACAAAACATATAACAAGGTCATGATGACCCCATAAAAAAATACATTTAAAGATTAAAAATTATATTACATTGCTTAATAATCAACCAACTAATTTAGATAATAAATTCATCTTTAAAAAAAGTATTTTACCTCCACTTTGGAAAAAATCACTCTATCATGCTTATGATTATTTTAAGAAACTTTGATATGTTGTAATTTATTATTAGAGTGGCATTTTAAAATAATATACCCTTTCTTATGATAATGTAAGTTCTCATAAGTAAAAAAAATTCAAGTCCCAAAGGTGATCCTCCAAATAAGAACGAGACTACATATAAGGAAACTAATTTAAGGAAACATCCTTATAAATATGTGTGCCTTATATTATTGACTAACTTTAATCATATAAAATGAAAAATTGGATGACTTAGGCATGGCTAATAGTACCCAACCGATAGGTCCTCTTTATTGCTCACTCAACCCTTCTCAACTAGACTTTCACTGATTCCTAGTCACCCATAGCTTCTCAGACTTAGATTTTTGAGACCCAAGCAGCCCTCTTGGACCCAAATCCATTCCCCTAGGTCTCATCCTCCTAGGACAATATCACCCAATTTGGATAGGATCATTGGAACTCAGGGGTGTCCCTTTCTTGTGTTGTTGTCCAAGTTTACTTTAGCCTCAAATGGTCAAATTTTCTCGAATCCTTATGTTTTCCCCTATCAGCCTAATGCAAGATCATCTAACCCATGATCATAAATTTCTCTATAAAAGGAAATTAAATGTCCATTTAGAAGGGTTTTCACTTATTCACATGAAAAAAAACAAGAATACAATAAAGTATACTCAAGTACTCTTCCCTATTCTCTGCATACAACGTTCTAAGACCAATTCAAGTCTATTCAAGCACTCATACCAATCCCTAGTTATCCAAAGCACATTATAGTTTTGCATATAGTTACATACATCACAAAATTACACCAATAAATTTAAATAAGAGAACTACATTATCTTGATCCCTCTTCAAAGTATTGGTATGTAGGTAGCATGCCCACACATGGGGTGTGAAGTGCATCTAGTGTATCATTTACACACTAACCCCTCCTCTCTTTCCCAAGTTTTCTACTCAAGTTCAAGTACTAGGAGCTCCTAAGTGTTTCAAATATTGAATTAGACACACAACAAGCTTTTCATAGACCCAAGATTTAATATTTCACTACCAAGGTGTCTCAGGCCTACCAAGCAAAATCCAAAAAAGCCAAACCACTAGGACAACAATGTTGGAAGTGGACACTAGAAATGGAAGTGGAATACAGTGCCAAGTATTAGGGTTTCCTAAGTTTGGTGCTCATATCCAATCCAAAAATAGAGTTTTGGGTTCTATTTATGATAGTCTATCATCCTTGCATAGCAATTTCTAGACCCTACATCATCTATTTCAACCCATAATAAGCTAAGTTTGATTTCTTCACACTTCTTACCATTTTTAGAAAAGGTAAAATACATATCTATTTACACAAATCATTAGGTTAATTAAGACATATTAATTACTTATTTACATTTACTCAGACCTTTATTTGCTTAGGAATCAAACACTTAATTCCCAAAAAGAATAAAACACCAACCTATATTATTTCAAATACTTGGGATAAAATAAGTGATATACTATGAAATATATTTGATAAGAAGTTCCTAAAATTACATTTTATTCAATATCAGCTTACACATTGTTTAACAAGAGTGGGGAAAAATCCATTTTGTAAATACCATCACATCAATGGGTCTAGAGATAAAAATTATTATGCATTACAAAAAAAAATGAATAAATTGTGGATACAAATGTCATTACATTTGAAAAATATATGACATATATTTAGATTTAACCCCTCTATCTTAATACATTTGACAATATAAGAATTCAATTCTCATTAAATATTTCACATAAGGCAAACATAGGCAAGGAATTATGGTTGATACAAACATAAAACATAATGCATGCACAATTAATTTTATTAATGAATTAGGGCATAATGAGAATGAGTTATAGAATACAATCACCCATGAGGAGTCATTAGTATATAATATATTTATAGATTTAGTTGGGAATAAAATATAAAAAACATCATTTTTTGGTGTACCTACCATTATACAATGGATTGCTATATGTACAAAATCATGGTTAGATAAAATGGAAGAAACATTAGATATCATCAAAAAAATTAATTAAATTTTTCTAAGGATATTTGATCACACTTAAATGTGATAATAAATATGAAATAAAACATGAAAAATGCCTTCCTAGGGGTATAGTTGCATATGAAAGTGAACAAATATGGATTAAAACAAATTAAATAATAAGTAAATGAGGAACACAAGTAGTTATTACTATTTACACTAGAATTAATTATGAACTAAAATTAACTCTTATTAGAGATGTAAATATTTAAATCTAATCTACGATGGTATATAAGATATAATACAATAAAATATAAAGATATACAAAATTTACATAATTTGTTAATTGGTAAAAGCATAAACCAGGGTTTGGGTTAGAGAATGGTATTTTCAACTAATTTATTTTAGATTGTATTAATTTTCCAAAAAATATGATTGTATGAAATGACTAGTAAACATATATGTATCATAAAATGGTGGCTCATTATCTGATATGACAAGTTCACATAAGGATAAAAAGAGTGTAGTAGTTTTTATTTGTGTATTGTGACTTTATTCTATCAAACTACACATTGGATATGAAAATATAGGTTTGTTAACATGCATATGTATGTGACTTATTTTTGTGTGGAGATTGAACCGATGCATAAAATAAATATAAAATTAGAACCCTAATCATACACAATCACACCAAAGTAGATTGAATGAAAAGTGGGGGAAAATAGGGTATATGGGAATGGTTGAACTATCTTCAAAAAAAACCTTATTGACTGAGTGCTTCTTGTAGACATCCAATTCCTAACACCATCTATGTTGAAATTATCGATCTTCCTCAAAATTTTTGAAAATGCACAATTTAGGCCAAAATCACTTAAACGAGCTAAATTGTTGAAGTTTATCATATACAAGTGTTAATTTAGGCTAATGTATCACTAAATGGGGCAATGCATTTTATGTGATTATTAACTTTTCTTAGATCATTTTGAGTCAAAATGATGAAAATGAATTTTAGTACTCTAGATGACTCTTTTCTTCTAATTCAAAAGTACATGACACGTGCATGTGTTATTTTGCATTGACAACATCCTAAATGGGATAATGGTTTGTACGTAACTAAAATTGGCTTCTAATTTTTCTCCAGACAAATTATGACCCAGTAATATGACTTTCTAACTAGTTTGATTAATTGTGCATCAATTTTTAAAGAATTACACTAAAATTGATTAATCATAGGTAAATTAAACCAAATTATGAGATTAAGTATGAATTCCATGGAAGTTATTGAATATTTATTTGTTAGAAATAGATTCTTATTAACTACATCATCAAATGATATGATAAATGGGGTGTCATCCATAAGCCATAAATGCAACAAATATCAAGATTATGGCTTCCCATGCCTCTTTAATGCTCCTTCCTCCCAAATATTTATGAGGATATTTATAGATATTATTTACATAATTAGATAAATGCAATAAATATTAATATTATGGCTTCCTATGCCTCTTTAATTCCCCTTTCTCCCAAATATTTATGAGGATATTTATATATATTATTTACATAATTGGATTAATTAATGGCCACACATCTTGATCTCAAGATGGATGGTCATGGTTGATCCTGATCAATCAAAACTCTATAAATAGGAGGACCAAGACAACTTTGATTAAGCTTCATTTGTGTAAACTTATTATGTAGAATTCTCTCCACATGTCATTTGTGTGTGTTGATTATTATGTTTAATTTATAATAGGATAGCTTCATTGATAGGCATAACATTGATTTTCATATCATGAGCTTAGTTTAGTTGGTGTTTTTGAGATGGTGGAGGAGCTTGGCCTTGCACCATTGTTGAAGACTTGAGCACCAAATCAAGGGGAACAATATGCTTTGAGCCACATTTGGGTGATAGGAAGCTCTTGGGAAGGTAACTTGTGTTTTCTTTCTTTCATTTACTCTTAATTATCATTTGCACACCCTATTGAATAGGTTGGCCTATATTTTTAGTTTTTTATGTATTTTTCTTGGTTTTATTGAATAATGCTTGATATAACCATATTTTTAATCCATCTCTACAGATTGGCACATCTTGGTAATCCATATCTACATCAATTCATTTACCTATTGAGAAGGTGTGTTTACCTATGGTGTTCACTCCCCAAAAGCTATGACATTATATGATGAATAATAAAATAATTATCAATGTTAAGGTGGATCCTCTCAAATTTTTATTATCCAAAGTAGCTCTCATGGGACATATGGATAATTGGGTCATGCTCTTAAACAATTTTGATGTTGAGTATCAAAATTAGAAATCTATCAAGGGGTAGGTTATTGTTGATCAACTTACAAAATCCCTTATTATAGACACTAAACCTCTTAGATTTGACTTTCCAGATGATTCTCTCATGATAGTGGAAGAAGTGTAGCATGAACCTTAGTAGTGGAAACTTTATTTTGATGGTTCTTTGACTTCTCATGGATATAGAGCTAGAATATTATTGATTACAACCTAAGAGGATTTGATTCCTAAGGTGTTCCACATCAATTTTAATTATTGGCTAAGTATGAGGCACTTATTATAGGAATGCATCTTATAAACCATATAGTGGGATATTCAACATTTAATAGTCTATGGTGATTCCCAATTGATCATCAATCAAACCACTAATCAATATCAAACTAGAGATGATAATCTTATACCCTACAAGAGAATTATTGATAATCTCAAAGTTCATTTTAAATCTCTATGGTTTAAACAAGTACCAAAGGTTAACAACATATCTATTGATGTAATGGAAAAAATTATGTCTATGATATAGATTGATGGTAGTGCTAAAGAGTACCTATTTTTTTATTGAAAATATTTTATAGCCTATGCATATTATGCCAGATTTACAAAGAGTATGTGTCATTGTTGGTCCCAATCCGCCACTTGAAATGCATTGGTATCAAGACTATTATAATTATTTCCATAATCATGTTTTTCACCTAACTTATCCAATAACTAACAAAAACTATTCCTTCATCATCTATCCCATTATACCCTCTTTGAAAACATGCTTTATCATAAAGGCTATGATGGAATGTTACTTTATTGTTTATCTTTGGGAGAATCCAAGCTAGCGCTTAAGGAGGTCATGAAGGAATGTCTAGGACCCACACCAATGATGTAGTCTTAGATAAAAATCTCCTTATAATAGTTTATTATTTGCCAAAAATGGAGATATATTATTTTAATTATGTGAGAAAGTGTGTTCTTTGTCAGCAACATGGAATTTTAATACATGTACCTTCCTTACTGATACAACTGATCACAACACCATGACCATTTTCTACTTGGGGCCTCGATCTCATCAAGAAAATAAACCCTACATCTTCATATGGCCACAAACACATTTTAAATTCTATTGACTATTTTTCTAAGTGGATTAAGGCCATTCCTCTCACTTATGTTATTGGGAAGTAGATAACCAAATTTATTCATTACTATATCATTTATCGATATGACATCCCAGATCACATTATATCTGATAATGGTAGATCCTTTATAAATAGAGATGTTAAAGACCTTTATGTAAAATTCAAAATCAAGAACAAGAAATCCACACTATATAACCCACAAGGCAATGGAGAAGTTGAGGCATCAAACAAGACCATTGTAGCCATTTTAAATAAGTTTGTCAATGATGTTGGCTGTAATTGGTATTTATAAATATTTCCCACCCTTTGGGCTTATCAAACCAGTCATCAAACCCATATAGGAGCCACTCCATACTCCCTTTTTAATGCAATAAAAGCTATTATCTTGATTAATATTGATTTTCCTTCATTGAGAGTATCTTTAGAGCATATTGAAGATGATAAAGAATATAGAGTCTCAAGGCTATAATAACTATAAATTATTGATGGTAAGCATTTGGCTTCCCTAGAAAACTTACAAGCCTATTAGAACAAATTATGAATAAGATACAATAAGCACATTCTCCCTCAGGAGTTTGATATTAGTGATTTGGTCTTGACAGAGAACTAGAAGAACGAAAATGTTATATGCAAGAAAAAAGAAAAGTTCCAACCTAATTGGTTGGGACCATATGTTATCAATGCTAATTATGGATAAGGGGCATACAGATTAGATACTCCAAATGGTAATGAACTTGTAGATCCCATGAACATTATGCACCTTAAGAGGTTTTATTCTTAATAGCTTCAAACCATTGTCTACAAGACCTCTTACTTGGGAGCAACTTGTGCTAAAGTATTTTATTCTACCATTATATCTGGGACCATCCCATGTTGGACCATTTTCATTTTGACCTACCTTGGACCATTATTTTGAGAACCATATTATTTTCATGACTATATATAGTGAAATATTTGGACCATTGGCAGTATGAACACATTTTATTCCATCCTAGACTATCCTCTTTTGGACTACATTCATTATATACCATCCTCTTTTAGACCCTATTCATTCTAGACCGTTCTCTTTGAGAATCACATTATCTTAATGTTTTGGGTTATTGTAACTCAGACACTTTTATCCCTTGACCAATTATGATCCTAATTATGACTCATAGGCACTATGGAGACATTCACTACTAATTATACAAAGTAGATCAACATGGACATTATTTTTTAGCTTCTTCTACAGACAAGTGAATATGGATACATTCACTCAGGGTTTTTGCCTACTACATAGTTCTTCAGATTTATCTCACATTTCATACTATTTTATTATTTTAATATTGTTTGGTAGGCATTTTTGCCTTAACAAGACCCTTGCTGTCATTGATTTGTGAGTATGTAATGTTGTATCTAGCTTATCTATTATTGGGACTTCTAATCTTGGACAATCATCTCCTTGATTAATTGATTCTCCTTGTAAATATTTTTATCCCAAAAACATTAAAAACATTAGAAAATGATCCACAAAAAAACCAAAACATTATCTTACATTTTTGTATATTTTGATCTTCATGCTCTTACCATTTTTCAAGTAATGATCCCATACACTTGACATTTTTCAAGACCATTCTCATTGGTCCCACTAGCTTGATGTTTTGGCAAGTCCATTTCCATCTTCCCATTTCTTATCAAACTTTAATCAAGGCTTTTTGGTCATCAATTTTTCTTCTATCCCACTTCTTAGGATAACTATATTTGGCTTGAAGTTCATGTTGGGCCAAGCATCCATAGAACTATGTAGGTAGTTTCCACTTGTCTTGTATATCTAGAGTCAGCTCGTCCATCCCCTTCCTTTTCTTCTCTTCCCAAATTTCTTCTATGTTGTTTCCTTGTCATTTGGGGATAACCTTTTTCCCTTGTTCTTACTACATTATTGTGGAAAGTAATGCTTTTACTACATGTACATGAACAATTATTTCTCAATTGCACTAATTCTTGTTTGTGTGTGTTTGTTTGATCTGTATTTGTGTTTTGTTGTGCTTTCTTGCCTTTTCATTTATTTATTTATTTATTTTGGTTGTTTCCTCTCATTTCTCTTCTAGTATTTTATTTTCCTATTTGGTTGTGTTCTTTTATTTTGATTTTCCAAGTACATCTTGAAGGTCCACATGGATTTTGATTATTCATATCTTGATCTCATGTTATTAAGTTATTTTTGATTTTTGTAAACATTCTTTCTCTTGCGTAAGTCTTGATTATCCATATCTTGATATTATGTTAGGTTCATTTATGTTTTTTTTTTTCTTTTTGTTTAAATTCAAATTGTTGTAACTTTGGTATTGGTATTTCTTACCATTATCCTTAGCTATAGGTATTCAAATTTAAATTTGCTCAACACAATTGAAATGTTATGTCATTATAAGTTCCTCATACTTATGATGCATAATTTCATTTTACTATAGCAAGCATTTTGTTCTTTGGTTCCAAGTCTCAAAATCAATGTAGTTATGATTATAAATTCTTAAGAACACCAATGAAACTCAATATCAATGGCTTATTTTTCACCTAACTCTATGTAAGATGTGTATCTCTTGGCATATATCATGAGTCTAATCAAACACTGGTTAGTTTCTTCATTCCTCATTTCATTCTCTCCTATTTTTTGGTGAACTACATTGGCTTGATTTTCATTTTGGCTATGTAGGTAGTGTTTGGATACACGATGTATCTTGGGTCAGCTTGGCCATCTTAATTCTTCTTTTCATCTCTTTCTACATCCTCGTATGCCTAGTTTTTAATGACAATTATAGACATTACACCATCACATGTATGTTTATGCCCACTCATCTTTAATCTATGAAATAGGTTATATCCTTGAGATTTTGCTTTCTAATTTAATTTACTGGGGCACAATATTTGAACCAGTCATAAATCTAAATCAACCTTATAAGGGCAAACCATTCTTTATCAATGATTAAAATCAACCCTACTAGGGAAAAATTACATTATCACAATCAAATCCTACTCTACTGGAGCACATTCTTATTTCCTCTCTTTGGAGACATGCTTCTCCTTTTCTTCTAATTTTAAATTATGTGTTTTAGGATCGATCATTCTGTAAGTGTGCAGCTTTCACCCTAGATTTGGGCATGTTTAAAGTGTGTCACTTATATTTTTAGATTGTGTCCTTCTAATTCCCCCATCTTTGGGTCCCATTATACTATAATTATATTTTATTCATTTATGGAATCAATGTGTGTAATAATTAGCTCATCTAGATTTAATCTGTTCTATGGGTTAATCTCACTTTCTTTTTCTTTTGAGATTCCATCCTTCTTTTTCATCCTTGTATGTCCTCTTGAGGGGGCATCATGGGTAATTTACATCCAATTTCTTCTTGACAACTCTTTTCTTTGAAAATACGTTGATTTGTTGAATATCTCTCTACACATTGTTAAATGGGGTCAAAATGTAGACATCCAATTCCTAACACCATCTATGTTTAAATTGTCAATCTTACTCAAAATTTGTGAAAATACACAATTTAGGCCAAAATCACTTAAACGTACTAAATGGTTTGATCTTATAGTATACAAGTGATGATTTAGGCCAATTTATCCCTAAATGAGGCAATGTATTTTATGTGATTATTAACTTTTCTTAGATCATTTTGAGTCAAAATGATGAAAATGTATTTTGGTGTTCTAGATCACTCTTTTCTTCTAATTCAGAAGCACATGACATGTGCATGTTTTATTTCATGTCAAAAACATCTTAAATGGGATAACAGTCTGTACACAACTAACATCACCTTTTGATTCCTCTCCATTCAAATTATGACCCACTAATATGACTTTCTGACTAGTTTGATTAATTGTGCATAAATTTCTAAAGAATTACACTAAAATTGATTAATCTTAGACAAATTAAACCAAATTATGAGCTTAATTAAGACTTCTATGGAATTTGTTCAATATTTTTATTAGAAATTGATTCCTATTAACTACATCATCAAATGACATGATCAATGGGGTGGCATCCATAAACTATAAATGCAATAAATATCATGATTATGGCTTCCCATGCCTCTTTAATTCCTCTTCCTCCCAAATATTTATGAGGATATTTATATATATTATTTACATAATTGGATAAATTTAATAAATATCAATATTATGGCTACCATGCCTATTTAATGCCCCTTCTTCCTAAATATTTATGAAGATATTTATAGGTATTATATACATAATTGGATTAATTCATGTCCACACATCCTGATCTCAAGGTGGATGGTCATGGTTGATCCTGATCAATTCAAAAATCTATAAATAGGAGGGCCAAAACCACTTTAATCAAGCTTCATTTTGTGTAAGCTTATGATGCATAATTATCTCTACATTCTATTTGTGTGTATTGATTATTATTTTTAATTTGCAATAGGATAACTTCACTGATACGCATAATATTGATTTTCATATCACGAGCCTAGTTTAGTTGGTATTTTTGAGATGGTGGATGAGCTTGGCATTGCACTATTGCTGAATACTTGAGCACCAAATCAAGGGGAAAACATGTTTTGAGCCACATTTGGGTGGTGGGAATATCTTGGGAAGCTAACCTATGTTTGATTTCTTTTATTTTCTCTTAATCATTATTTGTACACCCTGTTGAATAAGTTGGTTTTCTTAACTAATGCTTGATATAACCATCTTTGTAATCCATCTCTACATTTAATACATAGCCCAAAGGGAATCAATCCAATGTAATGATCCCTTTAGGGAAGATCATATGAATGAAAATAAAAAGTTTGATTAGAATATTTAACAAAATATGCCTTGAACTTGTAATAAATAATGTTAGACTTGGCCAAGGACTATAAAATTAGAACAAAATTACAATAGATATCTTTACTCAAATGTTTTGGAAATTAGAAATATAGATGCATTGTAAGTGATTTCTAGGTCCTTTCAAGTTTGACTCTTGATGTGATTTTATAGAGAAATATTTTGAAATCTTCCAAAAATTAAGCTATTTATATGCATGAGAAAGTCATCAGGAAGCATGTAATTTTGAAAAGATATATGTTAACGTGCAGAAAACAAATCTACACTACTAGATAGGTGTCTAGTGTGCTCATATATACCTAGTGTGCACTTTTAATAAAAGGATAAAATCTTATAAAACATGAGTGATAGTAAAGTATCTATTAAATAGGGATGAATATGGATAAAATAGGGAAGTTTGGAATATGTTTTTAGTAATTTAAATACTTTGAAGGCTTTTTTAGAGATTGTAGGTTATCATAATTATGAATTATCCAAACAAGATAAATGAGTTAAGAACATTCATTTTCAATCATGTTTTGGTTATTTTAGTGTCTATACCCCCCCCAATTATTATAATTATTCATAAAATTACTAGAGTAAAGGAAATTCAAAATCTAAGTGTGTATACCTGATTTGTCTTTATTATGGAAACGTGCATGCCCCCTTCTTGAGCCATTTTGATAATTAGTTGATCATGTTGTGAATTGAAATGGATCAAGTCTCAATTTTCATAATCAATGAATATGCTTGGGTTGGGAATATTATATGTTACAAACCATATAGAATGTTTTCTAATGATTGAAGTGATGGGAACCAACAAAGTGGTTTGGTAAAGTGTAACCAATACACTAATCATCATTAAGATATCATGTGGCTCACTTTATGAACTAAAAATAATAGGTGGGAGTTAGTACATGGATCCCTAAATTTAAACCAAGATGTGAACTATCACTAAGCTCAAGTGTGGTCCACTTACAAAAGACAAATCACACCATTATAGACAGAACTAGATTTAAACTATAACTTCTTGAAACTTTTGAAAAGAGAAACATGAATATGAAAAGTAGTATCTTAGACATGAATGCATATCATGGCCCATATAATATATAGAGTGCAAATTTTAGATTTTGAAAATAATTTGAAATCTTGTAACTATCTTTGCAAAAGTGTGTTTATGCTTGAGTATCTCTAAGACTGGATTGCATAAACAAGCCAAATTATCCCATAATCTGAAAATTATAAATTTTGATTATTCTAAACTATCAAATCTAAAATTTATTGGTTATAATTTTTTTGAGATAGCCCATTATGATTCCCCCTATTGAGATGATGGACATTGCTTGAAAATTAGTTGTCTCAAAAGAAAAAGTGAGAGCATTTGTGAAAGATATAAACATGTAATAAAAAATTTCATATTCAAACTGTATTAGAATATTAGAGATGTAACAATGAATAGTGTGAAGATATTTTACATTACATTATATCGTGTAATTTTAATACAACATTTAAGTAGTTTGATTTTAATTTTTAGCATATAGATTAAACTACCTAAATATGGAAATTTAAACCCAAAATGCACAATACACTCAATAGGAGAGATTATGGAAGCAAATCATAGTCAACAAGATAAATCTTACCAATCCATTTATTCTCTTATCCTCACTCCAAGATCTTCAAACCAAATTATTATATTTTTGGTTTCAATTAGACTCAAAATTTTGACATGGTGATAACTTGACCAATGATTATTATTATCTATTTAGCATGGAGATTGTATTGCTTCCTTAGATGGTTTGGCCATGAAGAAGTGGCTTGTATAAATAGGCCATGCAAGGAATATATATGGCCTATGTTAAAAGTTTATCCATGAAGATCAAAGGTGGAAGAATTTCCAAAGAATTAAAAATTCCTTGAAAACCTCTAGTATAGAGGCTTATAGAGAGGAGGGGTCAATTTAGAAGAGTTTCTAGAATTGGAGAATCCTAAAAATTCATTAGGGATTAATTAGTATTAGTTAGGGATTAGGATAGGGATTAGGTATGTAATTATAGACTAGGGGTGTAGGGGATCCTAGGAATAGGCTAGGGTAGGTAGGTCATGGAAATTTAAAATTCTTAAATAATGGATAATTAGAATTAGGATAAGATTACGAGATGATTAAAACAATTAATAGATTGATGGGGATAACATATAGTTAGTGTATGAACAAATAGTGCAGTGAGATGGGATTAAATTATTATAAGAGGTGATATTAGGATGAAATTAAAAGAGATAAATGAGATAAACAAAATTAGTGTCAACTAATATTAATATTACTGATGATTAAAGAAGTGAATGAATTTAGGTGTATATAATTTTCCCCTATTTTAAATGGAATTATGATTGGATGAATTTTAATGAGTCATGGGCTTTCAAATAAAAACCATTTCATGGATGAATGTTAGTAGATATGATGCCCCCTTAAGGGGACATGCAAGGAAGAATGAGATGGATGGCCACTCAAAAGAGAAGATAAGGGGTGGGATGTGATGAATATAAATAGGGATGGGATGTGATATGTGAGATAGATGATGAAGAGGATGAATTAAAATTTATTTGTGAGATATAAATTGATAATGACCCTAATAAAAGACATATGCATATGAAGTGGAAATAACTGTGTCACAGTTGTCGACACATCCCAAAGGGGAATCAACTGCAACATGATGATGATAAGATAAAAGGCTAAAAACATTTGACATATCCTAGGAAAGGACACATACCAAGGAGAGCCAAAGATAAAGATGATAAAGGCCATGATCTATTGACATATCCCAACCAAGGACACATGTTGGGAGAGCATCAAGCCAAAGATAAAACTATGATGGGTATAGATCAAAACTAAAGTTGAGTGATATCATGAAGGGGATGTGAGACAATAAATTATATGATCAAGTGACAAAAATATGAAGGGGAATAATTGGAATACATTACATCAAATTAATGAGACACAATATGATTGATAATGATGATACCCCTAGCAAAGAACACATGCAAAGGAGTGATAGATGATGATAAAGTTATAGTTATGGGCATGCCCCATTAAGGGTTGAAGCCATAGTATTAAAATGGTGAATTGATCAATAAATGATAATGAATGACTAATGGAAGAAAGAATAGATGTTGTGATATTTTAGGCCCAATTGACAGATGCCATCAATTGATGAAACTATTAAGGAGATGATGATAGGGATGATGATTAATTAATAAATTGATTGATATTATAGCTCAATGATTTGAGTAATGTAAGATGTGAGGATAATGAAGGACATGAGATATGTGATGATAGATGATTATTAAATAGGTTAGAGTGGTCAAGCTATCATTGAGCACTAAAAAGTGGTCGAGTATTGCCTATATAGTCTGAAAAGACCTCAGGCTAATGAAGTTCTAACTAGATGATGGATTAGGATATTAGGATGATGAGGACTTTTAGACATGTTAAATATTACATAGATGTTAAGTGTTATAATTATTGAATTTGAGATGTTGATGATAAATGAATAGAGAGAGGATAGAGGTTAATGATTATTGGTGTGATGATAGAAGGACTTTAGTTGATTAGACTTGGATGATCAACTTGAAGATAAAAGATTAGAATAAATGATTGGATTTTGATAATTGGTTAGGATAAATGATTGGATATGGGATATGATATGATTAAATGGATTAGAATTGATCAATCCATCATTTTTTTAATAAGTCTCATGATAGTCTAAGAAATCTGATAGAATATAGCACTTGGTAGTATGCCCCATGATATAAGTATGATGAAGAGGATGTGTGTGCCAAAGTTCATCAACTCTACATCATCGAGGGAACATAAAATCATTATTATAACCTTTTTGGTGCTTCATAGAATCCTCATTAATTTCCAAATAAACAAAAATAGATATGATGTAAGACATAAATAAATAAAACATAAGATAAATAATATATATACATGATATAAACAAGTCAAACAACACATAGCATACATGTAACACACAAGTATCTGTATGTCGTGTCATTGTGTCCTGATGAAAGTTGATGGGATGAATGATAAAGTGAGGAATTGGACTAAGTTGGTCATGATGTGAATTTGGATCAAGAATTTGGATAAGATATGGACATGGAGTAGACTATTGATTATGATTAGGATAAGGATATGGATTTAACATAGAAGAGGGACTTAGATTAGGATTTTGGATAAGGATATAGATTTAAATTAGAATAGTGACTTGGATAAGGATAGGGTTTTAGAAGACATAATACATGATGACTAAGATGTTAAGATTATTAGGATAGAAGACAAGATAAAATGATAAGATGGATAAGCCATTAGATAAGATGGCTAAGATATGTAGGAGATAGGACAAGATGACATAAGGCAAGACAATTTAGATGTTTTTATATTTTGTGGAATTTTTTGGAATATATATGTATACTATAAAAATTGTGGTTACTAAGAAAGGGAATATCAAGCCCAATAAATAGGATAAGGATAGATGGGATGATAAAAGGACATGAATGATGCCTAAAATGGAATGGGGACTAAGGAATAATGGACTAGGGATCACCAATGACCACATTGTAAAAAAATCAAATATTTATTTTCCTAAGTTTCCATTGGAGGATATGTCAATAGGATTCCAAAAATTTCTCAAGACATCTTCCATTCCCTTACAAAGGTCAAGGCTGGAAGAAAGGAAGGACACAATAGGATGTCTGATATGATGGTAGATGATAGGTAGGTAAAATGGATAGAGGGATAAGATAGACATGGATGACATGGAGAGGATTGACAAGGGACATGAAATGGACAAATTTATCCCCCAAGTGTTTAGGTACAACGTAGATAGTAGATTATTTTACCATGACATCAAAAACTAGTTTTCATCATAGTACTTGCCCAAGGCACTAGAAGGCTAGTTTTCACCATCAAACAAATGATTTTTTATTTTATTTATTTATTTATTATTATTTTTTTTAATTTTTTGGGGGCATCTCAATTTATTAATAGTTAATAAGATGAAAAAATGTTATCACTTGTTAGATATTTAGACAACACTTGTTCTAGAAAGATGTGATGCTATGATCATGTTGTCACCATTAGATGTATTCTATATATCTAGACTAGGTGTCTTCATCACCCCTATAAGAGACAAGGTTGCTTGGGTGGGTGATGTGAGGTATGGATTGGGTTATATTTTGATGTTGATTAGGGTGAATTGGACTTAAATAGATGATAAGATCATGATAAGAAGGTGTGATGTGTGATTGGGAGATGGTATTAGTAGTCACATGCATCATTGGAGATGTTTTACATTCCACATTTGATTGGTGCCATGTGACAAAAACTTTAAGACATCCAAGACACTTTGAATTTGTGATTCTTCTTTAATCTGAGTATTTGAAGGATTATCAGCCATATTTATAGTGATTTTGATATTATTTTGATATTTATACTTGATTATATCTTGAATGCCCCTTGGGGTATGAATTTGGGCTTCATATGAGGAGAGTGATTTGTGACTTGAAAGATAATGATTATTTTGACTTTGGTAGTCCCCTAGTGTCTGATTTTGGGTTTCACTAGGGGAAGACACTTTTTGATTAGGCCAATGAGTTTAATTTTATTTATTTATAATTATGGTATCAAATATTTATTATCATTATGTATGACTTTTTAAATATGATATTAGATCTTTGTATTTATAGCACTTATTATGTTGCTCAAGGAAGGGTCCAATGATGTATGTTCCTAGTCATCCTTATAGAGGGAGGTGATAAAATGATCATTGATAGGAAGAAAGGGGTTTATGATGGCTGAAGGTGGTAGAGATGGTATGATGAAATCAATGAGTGGTGATGGGGAAACATGGTCTATATAGGGGTTCCTATGAGACCTAGTTTTGACATTGGAGAAGATCTTCTCAAGATCAATAAAATGACCACTAGGACTAGTTGTAATATATGCATCCAAAGTAGGATTAGATCCACCTTGACTATCTTTGATAGATAAATATTTTAAAAACTTTTTTATGACTTCATCATCTTAATTAGGATCAAAATATATGCTTGGTGATTTATTATCATCTAAATTGGAGGTATCTTCAAAAGGGTAGGCATAGTCATCATCTACTACAACATTTATGATAGATGATATTTTGGATGAAAAATTTGATCTAGATATTGGTGTTAAACATGATCCTCATGTAGATACCACTTGTATAGAATCTAATGTTAAATTTAATACAAAATATGTGATTCTTCTAGTAGAGGATTCTTTGTCCATAAGTGACCTCTCAACATAGGGTTTTTAAGATGATAGAGGGACAATGGATTCGACAAATATAGGCTCATGAAATAAGGACTCATGAGGGAAGGGAGGACTAGGTTCATGGGAAACATAATTATATCTAATATATGATTTTTAAAATATAGGGGGACCATGGATAATGGATGTGGTGTATTGACCTTGGCTTGGAGAGGGAAGGGCTTGATCATGATTAGGAATGGAATCTTGGTATTCCACTTCTTCTTTACCCATAAAAGTAAACTCATCTAATTCATTCTTGTTTTATATGTCACCATAGTCGATGAGGTATTGGATGTAGTTTTTGGAAATTATGACATCGATTAATGGTATATCCCCATGTTCGATGATATACATAGTATTGTTTAGATTTTAACCAAGAGGGCTTAGGCTTAGTAGGATTAAGATGTCATATGCATGGATATACAATCATGTAATTAGTCACAAGTTGGTAGAAGAGGACTTATAATGATATAGGAAGAGGTGTATAGGGTTTATCTTTACTTTGTGACTTAGATATGGAAGTAGTGGGTTTTGGATTAAATGGTTATTGACATGATTGGGTTAGTGTACTAATAATAAGCAAGTTAGCCAAGATTGGATTCCCTTTGATAGTGTAGGAAGTAGTAAATGACTAGATATGACTAGTGGATGAAGGATTTGAATGGGAGTCATTTGGATGGGTATAGACTATGTCTAATGTTGGATGGATGGGGTCAAAGTTTGTAAGACGTGGAGTGTTTAGCTCAAATAGGTGAGAAATAAGTACATCTCTATTGGCCATGAGGCATTATTCAACTAGGGTATCAACCAGATTTGTTTTGGATGCCATGGATGAAGATGGGAAAAAGTATAGATGATGTCACTCTTTATTCTCAATTGGTAGGTGTGGGGGATTGAATGAAAAGATTAAGGGATGAATATGGGATGTGTGTGACAAATTTATACAAAGGGTTGTTTTAGTACAATTTCAAGTTTGACTAGATGTTTGATGGGATAAGATTACCTATACCAAATTAGGTTGTGAGCTAGACCTTGATGATGTTGATTAGATTTGACTAAGTGAGATACAATAAGCTCTAAGATTAGATAAGGGTCTAGACTAGCCTAGGAGACTAGTTTTGACTAGGATTGATTGGATTAAGGCTATCTCAAGACCAAGATGATTGAATCAAAGAGGACAAGATGATTTTATTGATAAGTTGATATGAATGTGATTATGTGTATGATTCAAACTTGATTAGACATAATAAAGCTAATGATTAGGAACCTGATGAAGAGATTTATTAGCTAGTGTGGATGAAGACCAAATTATGATGACAAACTTGATGGGAGGATTAGTATAGATAAAGGGATGAATTGGGTTGGACTATGATTAGGACTAGGTTGACAAGGTGACTAGGCAAGACAAGATCAAGACAAATGATTGATTATAGATGAAGTAGACTTAATATAAGATGTGGATGGAAAGATGTGATTAAGATATGTAGGTGATGGGGGTATGGCCAATGATTAGTGTATATTAATATAATAGGATGGGATTATGAGATGCCAAATGAAACAAGTTTAAATGTTCAAAGAAAAATATGTATAAGAATATAGTGACAAGGATGTACATAATTATATGATGAAAAGATAAGGATATAAAAAAATACATAGATAGGTATATATAGGTTTGGGAAAAAGGTTGACTTGGTTCACAAACAACACATGTCTAGCATGACACTCACCAAATCAAGAAAATTGTAAACCTAGGATTAGTAAACTGATTATGGATGTGTAACTTAACGACTATACCATCTAATGACTTTGAAGGTGAGGATGTAGGCCGATGACCCATTACATAATATCTTGAACCCTCTCAACCCTATTTGTACATGATAGTCACTTGGGAGCTGATACTAACATCGATAATAAGTCACTTCTTACAGATGATGGTCCTATGTTATGATGAATGGGCTCTCTAGGGGTATCCCTAATATATGTTAGGTATGATGGGGCCAAAGTATATTTAAGTTATTTTTTAATGCCTCATTTAAATAATTAACTCTTCCCCTTCATAGATGACATGTACAGGGTCAACCGCTTAGCCTAAGAATAGTTGTCCCTAATATTTATACACTACTAGAACATAGAGTGTGTATTAGTATGTGGTGGTGAAATTCATGATCACTGTCACCCTAAGACTATGGAAAGTGTGTGGTTATGAATTAAATGTCACATTTCCCCTTTAAAAAATGGAAATGGGAGGGTTTATTAGAGGTTTTTGATCATCTAATAATATCTACAAGGATGCAAGAAGGATAACATACACCACCATATCCCTCAGGTGATAAATAATTAGACCAAAAAGAGAATAATTAATTAATTAATTAATATTATGAGATATATGAAAGGTAAAATATATACAAGAATATATAAAGGAATTTAGACAACACAATTTAAACAAAGTGATTAAAATGATAAAAATTCTTGAATAAACAAAATGATTTACAAGATGTCAAAATGTCTTTGACAAGTGGCCTGCAAGAAAATGATTGATATTTTCAATTGGAAATCTTGGAGGGGAAACCTACAATATAAGATGTTAGACCAAAAAATGACCTACAAGATAAGATCTTAGAAAAATATAAAAAGTGACCTGTAAGATAAGATGTTAAACAAAATATATGACCTGTAAGAGAAGATGTTAGTAAGTCAAATCATTGTGAGATTCACCCCTACTAGAAACAAAATGGTAATATAATAAGCCTTTAAAAAACCACTAAAAAAATAATGATTTAGCTGTATAACTTCTTTGAATGAGTGGGGCATGAAATGGGAGTCTAGGGGTGGTAACCCCCAATGGGTCAAGGGGTAGCAGGTTACTTGGAATGAATAAAAAATCATCAAAAATGATCCTAAAAAGTGCACTCAAAAGGGAAAAAATTGAATGCAAAAATGAGTTCAAAAATGTAATTGGAGAAAGCAAAATCATAGATACACAGTTAGTGTATTGTAAAATCACATCTAGAAAGGACAAAATCATAGATTTTCTATAAAATCACTATTGTGAAGTTGAAATTTTGTAGAAAAGGGTTAACCACATGGTTTATGAAAAACCTTGAGATTTTAGGTGATAACATGCCTTTAAGCACAAAATTGCAATTTTTCAATCTATGATATTACAAGATGAGGAAAAATAATTGAGACTTACAGTTAGACCTTAAAATAAAATAAAAAGATGTGATATTATATATAGGGATTAAAAATATTTGCATAAGATAAAATAAGACTTTATAAGTTTTATACTAATGCCTATTTTATTAAAAATTTAATCAAGACAATATCATGAAATCAATAGGTAAAATCACTAAAATTATACAAATTGCCTATTCATAATCAATAGTTTTACAGTTGGTAGGAAAAAGGTTTTTTAAGTCTAGATGTTTGATAATGATATTGGTAGTTCCTTCTCCTCCCTAAAATCAAAATGACATTCAGACAAAGATATAAAACTAATTAGAAGTCACAGTTAGAAATTCTAAACAATAGTTTTGATTCTTAGGACAAAACCATGATTTTATAGGATAATGTCATGATTTTTTGGCAAAAATATGATTGTAATTATGAAGTTTTTGTTAGTATAAAAGGGCTTCCAATTATAATATTAAAGATTTTAAACTCAAATTTTCAATTCAAATAGTTATCATAGACATATAAAAGGTTGAATATCCCTGTAAAAACTAATTTTATAACCTAAATGCTATGTAACACAAAAGCATCACTTTATAAACAAAATCACAACTTTAATAGCAATATCACAGTTTGTGGAATCTATGATTTTGTAGGAGGACAACCTGCCAAATAAAATTAACCATTAATGGTTAAGATTTGGAGGTTAGCACAAACCGCATCTCTTGATGATGAAATCATGACTGTAAATTAACAATTTTATAAAGAAAAATTGTAGTTCATATGGGTGTGATAATTTGATTAAATTACAATCTTATAATCCACTTAGTCATCCCTGAAAGTGATAAAAAATGCTTATAATAATCAATAAGGTTAGATTAAAAGGGATTGTCCCATCATGATCACTGAAATGTAATTATAATTTTGAGCACTTAGATTAAACTACCTAAATATGACAATTTAAACCCAAAATGCATAATACACTCAATAGGAGAGATTATGAAAGCAAATCAAAATCAAATATATAAATCTTACTAATCCCTTACTTCTCATATCTTCCCTCTGAGATCTTCAAACTGAATTATTAGATTGTTGATTACAATTAGACTTGTAATTTTGACATGGTGACATCTTGATCAATGATTATGATTATGGATCTGGCATGGAGATTTTATGGCTTACTTAGATGGTTTGGCCATGGAAAAGTGGCTTGTATATATATGCCATGGAGGTAATATCTATGTGTTAGGTTCAAAGTTAAGCCATGAAGATCAAGGGTAGAGTAATTTCCAAGGAATTAAGAATTCCTTAGAAGCCTATAGAATAGAGGCTTCTAGAGAGGAGGGGTTAAGTTAGATGAGGTTATATAAGTGGATAATTATAGATTTTTATTAGGGATTAATTAATATTAGTGAGGGATTAGGATAAGGATTAGGTAGGTAATTAGGGACTAGGGATGTAGGAGAGCCTAGGAATAGGCTAGGGTAGATGGGTAGGTGGGTCATGAGAATTTTAAATTTCCAAATAATGGATAAGTGGAATTATGATAGGATTAAGAGATGATTAAAAGAATCAATAGATTGTTTTGGCTAATATAAAGTTAGTATATGAAGAAATAGTAAAGTGGGATGGGAATAAATTATTAGAAGGGGTGATATTAGGATGAAATTAAAAGACATGAATGAGATAAGTAGAATTAGTGTCGACCAATAGTAATATTAGTGACGATAAAGGAAGAGGGAGATTTTAGGTGTATACAAGTAGTGTATGAATCATGTAAATAAATTTTAATTTTTGAATATGTATTTTAAACATATTATTTTAAAAAAATTAAGCATTGAACCACATTAGTAGTATGTGAATGATATGTATCATGACAAGATAAATATATGTAATAGATACATAATAGTGAATGATAAGATGCATGGCACCATAGTAGCCAATAATGAACATGTAAGAAAAATTACACAATGTCACATAAGAAGGCCAAAAAACCACATACAAGGGACATGTAGAACATAACATAGTGTTAGAAAGTTTGAATAAGTGCCAGACATAAGTTCCAAAGGCTAAATGTAATGGAGATGTAAATTTCACAAAAAACATAATAGGATAAAGGACTACACACACATGGCATGGTGATTTCATGAAAACATGAGGGTGCATATTGAACATACACAAGGCCAAGGGCCACACTCAAAATTCAAGAAACTTGAATCATGTTATGAAATGAATAAAACATATATAGAAAATGAATCTAGCATATTAAAATCATATATATTTATGTCAATCTTAGAAAATAACATGCTCAACATGACACATGTAAAGTATGAATTGAAGAACAAGACATTTATTTTCATTATAGCTCAACATGGAAAATAGGTTGTGGGTAAATATAACCTTTAAATGTATTTGTATACAATGATGTGATGAAACAAAATGAGAAATGTTGTTTGGTAAAAGGCTCTACCAACATCAAAACCATTTAAAATAATGTATTATCTTAAAAATTGATTGATATATGAATATGCATTTTGATATTTGATAAAATAAACTATATAAGATGTCTCTATGATTGTGTTGCATTCATAAGCAAAGATATAAAATGCATAAGGATAGGTCCACATGAGGAGGATAGGTGCACAGTGCTTTGCATATAACTTGTGTGACTTTTTGGGACTGAATGTATACACAAATTTCTAATCATGACAAATTTTTTTTGTGTATCTTTATTTCTTGATTCTGTGAAAATATGTCATGTTTCACACTCAGATATGTTTCAAGAAACATTGTGTATTGAAAATATAATGAAATATGCTATGTAATGAACATAAATATTAATTGAATATACAAATATATAATCTATCAACATGAAAATATGCTTATAGGTGATGATTTTAGTTTTTTTCAGATATTTTAATTTTTTATACTTTTAGAATATATGAACATTTTTTTATTTTGCCATATTTGAAAATTAAAATATACATAAGTGAAATTTGAAAAAGCTTTTAAAAATAATGTAAACAACAAGGTTTTGAAAATTCAAGAAGGAGGGGGAGATTATAACAACCTCAAAAAGGTGTTGAACCATAGTATGACAAGAAATAAGGGAAGTTATCTGCCCCAAATTTAGGTGTCTATGTAGCATAGATAGACATCATGTCCATGAAACCTAATGTAAAAGCATATATATGTGAGCATGAAAGTAAAAATGAGAGATAAAGCTTGTATTGATGTGTAATAATGATAAAATGAGTTTACATGAAATATTCGAATGTAAATCTTAGTAATATTGGGTTTAAGAAAATGAAGGAATAAGTGCCTCAAAATGAAAAATAAAACCAAGGGCTAGATGAAAATTGGATTAGGTGTAGAAGATTTGCTTTTTAAAAGATAACAACAAAAAAGAAATGTTCAAGTAGGGGCTAACATAGTACAAGGATCTCATATGGAGTATGTTTATATGAATATGGAGGTGTAGACACCGAAATCGTGTCAACTCCCCTGGTCATCCCCCGTTTTATTCTTCTTCTCCTATTTAACTCTTGTCGATCACTTGTTCCACCAACCTTGACCCTGGCAGCATGTAAAAATGAGCACAGAGTTAAAGCTAGACTCTATCCCCATTGTGCATCTGCCGACGACGGTCTTTACCCGGCCAATGTCACCGACGTCGATCACCTATCGGCCGACGTCGGCAATCCTGCCGATGTCGGTCACCTTCCTGTTATCCGTTATCAGTTACCATTCAGTTCCCGATCGGTTCCCGAAACGGTTATCGAACCGTCTCTCAAACCATCCCATGGCCTTCATCAGCGTCCGCTGATCAATCCCGCACATGATGAAGAACATAATCATTCAATCGATCTCCAAATTTCGACATCCACAGACTCTTGCAATCTCGCGATCAACTGACTCTAGCATCCACCAACTCCAGCGTTCGCTTCAATCTGGCACTGCACAGACGCTTCAACAACTTCGACTATGGGTTTCATCACGTCTCCTGGCAGGTAAGTATTTACTCTATTTGTTTTATTCCTTCTGATTATTCTTTGTTCATTATTTCTATCATCCCAAAGCTTTAAACCACAGACCCAAGTTTTGAATCTCTCCTTTACATCCCTGCCCACTATCCGAATCCATAACTCAGTCCAGACTCGACTAAAACCCCCAGACTCTGTCCAAACCCGACCTTACTTTGCCCAGACCCTATCCTGACCTTATCCCGATTCTATCAGACCCTGTCCCGACTCTGTCTAAACCTTGTCCCGACCCTGTCAAGACCCTGTCCCGACTCTCCCAGACTTTTTGCAACTCGTCCAGAACCTGCCCCGACCGATGCCGGTTACTGCCCCAACCGACGATGGCACTTCAACCAACGTCGGCACCTTCCCAGACTGATGCTGGCACCACAGAGACCGACGCCAGTGACTGTGCTGAACAGTGCCACTTATCAGGTACGCATTTTTATTTTCTATCATTTATTTCTGTCATTTTATCTTTTATTATCTATTTTCGTCAAATATTCCACTTTTTTTTATCAGTGGGTTGATATCCTTCTAGGGAGTCTTCGTACTTTCGGGATCGGGCGTTCGCCTGACAGCCCACCATATCTTTGACTAACGTCTTTCCATGTTTTAGTCTCTTTTCTTCGCAGGTGTCATTCCTCCACAGCCAAAGGGGAGAATCTTCCAACGTCTGATTTCGGTGCGCACAACTTTATCAGGTACTTCTAGCCTTGACCATTTCTTTTAGTTTCTTATTTCTTCTTTGAATGTAGAAAGCAATTTTTGCATAGAAACAGGAGGATAATGTGCATAGGTATGCTCAATTGCATTGTGTGAATGAAAGGATTTGTGTGAGGAAGAAGTGCCAATTGTATATGCCTATGAATAATTAGAATCTTATCAATCTTTTATAGAATCAAGATCATAATCATCAATTTAAAAATAATTATAAAATAGATTGAAATTCTTAGGTTGTACTTGAGAGTATGAAAAAATAATGACACCATATATTGTAGCTATCTTCTTGAAACTTTGTTCATCATTGTCAAAATTTGGCATCTTAGTCTGAATTAGAGAAGAATCATGTAACCTTGCTTGAGTACTAGGATGAAAAGTAATTTTTACATTGACTTATTGACTTGGAGATACAATCGTAAATTTTAATAGTGATCTTATATTTTTCCTTTACACATATGAGAGAACTTTTCATAAAGGTTATTTATTTATTATCTTTAATCTGGTCTTGCAACTATGCTTTGCGTAATTGATATTTATCTTGTTGTAGCCTTTCTTGCTCTGATTTTAATTTGTGAAATTTCTCCTTCTCAATTTTTTATTTTAATAACTTGTATTTTTTCATCTTATTCCTTTTGTAATCTTACTATGATTTTATCCTTTTGGAACTATCTCGTTCTAATTGCTTTTTCTTTGAGTTATCCTTTTCTATCCATAATTTTATTTTATTTTTTTGCACTATGTAATCACCTAAAAATGGTGCTTAACTACTAAGAGTGCCACTTGAGACCACCCATCCCTAGATTAAACCTAGACCTATCTTAGATCCTATTTAGACACTCATCTAGCCTTCGTGTGGGCCACATTCATCCCTAAAGCAGTCCCAAACCCTCACTTTAACATCATTGCCCTTAGTTTTGGAATTATTGGCCTTTTCCCTTCTTTTGTTACTAAAATATATCTTTTAAAATGAGAAACCCCTAGGGTCAGCCTAGATCTCTTTTAAGACCTACACAAACACTAGAACAATATATATATATATATATATATATATATATATATACATGAATTTTATCCCTTTATCCACTAGATGGAATCATATGAAAATTACACAAAAAAAAATCATAACAAGTTGTGCATAATCAAGGTTATTAATCCCTATTCTTTCCTACTCCTACATACAACCACATACAACATTCCTAAGCTTATCTTACTTAGGTTTCCAATCTTAAGCATATTTAAAAACTAAATCTAGAATTCATACTATCTTCACTTGTAATTTCACCAACACTTAGGTGGGGAGAAATAAATTAGACTTGATATCTCTTTGGATTATTGGTATGTAGTAATTCTCATCACAACAGGGTGTTGAGGATATCCAACCCACCCCACTAAAAACACACTTTATTAATTACGCCAACCAAATTCCATAATAACATGGAAGTTTAAGGTTTACATACAAAATTAGTTTAAATAGGTCATCTACATAGATATAAAACTTATGCATATAGGAACAGGCTTGGCAGACCCAAACATAGGTGCACCTAAAAGTTCAAAATAGTTTTGCATGGAGGACATTGGCACCAAAATGGGGACACTAGCACAACATGGTACTATTATACAATTAGGGAACTATTATTGAGTAAGGGTTTTGACACTTGGGTCCTATCCATGATACTTAGATCAACCTCTATTTTAGTTTTTAGCCTCCATATCTCCTATTTCAATCAT
The DNA here is from genome assembly GCA_037957365.1 of Torreya grandis. NCBI lineage: Eukaryota > Viridiplantae > Streptophyta > Pinopsida > Cupressales > Taxaceae > Torreya > Torreya grandis. The sequence goes on along the minus strand of JARHVA010005588.1, from coordinate 968,717 downwards.
TTTCTAGCTAAGTACTTGTTTACATTATTTATTACTATTTTTAGAAAGGTCAAGTTAAGTAAATTCTATTAAAAATCAATGGTTATATTTATTTCATATTTCTACCCTAATTTACTATACTTAGACCTTTAACAATCTAGGATTTGCATCTACTAAGTCCTAAAAAGTTAAAACACTTGGAGAACCTAACTTAATTTGAATACAACTCAAACCCTAACCTTAGATGCTCTTAGGGTTTGTATCCTTTTGTTTTATATGCTCAGATATTAGTTTTAAAATATCAAATTTGTTTTAGTATTTAATTCTTGTAATATTTTATATATTAAATTCCTTTAAAGTTTTAAAATATATAACTATTTGGTTTCCTACTACCCAACCTACAATGGATGAATTCAATAACTAATTCAATGAAACTAATAAGTGATGATTGCAAGATTTCATTTCCAAACATTCAGACATGCAAGATGACCTTACCAATATTATCCATGAAAAGATTTAAAAATAAAATTATGTTTAATCTTCTACTCCATATAACAACATTGTTACACCTACTTTGGGGGCAACTTAGCTTGTACAACAACTGGTTTTAACTCAACAACCTTCAATAGTAGCTACACCTCCTATATCTAGTTCTTATTCTATAGATGTAAAATCTATTGATATTTTTTCCCTAAAAATATCAAAATATCAAGTACTCTAAAGGAGACCCCCTATTTTATTTTAAAATACCTTGAATTGATCCAAAGCACACACTTCCTTTGTATTATGGAATATAGAACTGTACCTACAATTTGCAGTTTGTAAAATTGTATATTTCTTCCAAAGCTTTGGATCCCACAATGCATTAGTCGATGGAATCTATAAAATTATATGCAATTTGAAATTAGAATTTTTTTAAATTGTAGCAAATCTCTAGAGCTCATAATACATTAGTTGGTAGAAACTAAAAACTTGTAATTTACAATTTGCAAAATTACAAATTACAAGTAGAGTTCTAGTTCTCGTAAACCAAACACCCCATGGAATATGGAACTTAGATTTCAATTTTAAATTTCTAAAATTACAAATTGAAGGTAGAATTCCACTTCCTATAAAATACTCTATCCAAAATCCAGAACTTGAAGAGTGATTTGCAGAATTGTAAACTACAATCCAAGTTATTCTTCCCACCAACTTATCCATGAAATATAGAACTCCAAGTGCAATTTGAAAATTTTCAAAATTATAAATTGTTATTAGAATTTTGCCTTCCTATTTTCAAAGAGGTCAGCATATCCTTACCCATGGAATCCATAAGTCAATGTGTAATTTGAAAAATTGAAAAATTACTTGAAGGCTCCAAATTCCCACCAACCACTGCCATGAATGCATTAATTATAGAGGGTCTATAAATAAATAAAACTTGAGATTTTTTAATTCATTATTTAATTTATAATTTCATATTTGGATCTCTAATACAACCTAAAACCAAGACTTTGTGCCATGACCCCAACCCTATGAGCAATGATCTCAATGATTGCAAGCCATGCCTTGAATGTCATGGTACAACCTATTATCACCCTACAAGGTATTATTTTAAATCCTCTATGTTTCCTTAAGCCATTATTTCTTACAATCAAAACTTGTTGAGTTTCTTCCATTCTTGTAAATAATTAACTATAATTATTTAGGGTTTTAATTTATTTAGCCATCATTTAAGTTTTTAGGGTTTTTGTCTTGTTATCATGGTGAGGTCTATTATCCTCATAGGTCATGTTTTTCAAGTTTTTTTGAAATAGTTGAGATCTTATAATTTTCCCTAGGATTTCACATTCGAGTCTAAGGTTTGTAATTTCACATAACCAGGTGAGTATACCAACATATATTCACATAACCAAAGCATATTATTGTAAATATCCCTTTAAGTCCCAATATAATTTTGAATTAAAAATACACCTCCCATTTTAATAATATTTCAACCTACTTTTAACACCTCCTAAACCCACAAACATTCATATTGCTTCAAACAACTCCAAGTTCCATGGAGTTTTCCATTTCTTAGAACAACTCTAAGTTCCATCAGACTTTCAACTTGTATTTTACACCTCTAATATCCATCATATATTTCATCATGCTTCTATAACTAAACTTTACCATAGACTTTCCACCTACACAAAGAACCTCTAATCTCCACTAGATATTCTACCTACTTTTAGCATCTAAAAATCCTGCCAACTTTTGTAGTTGGTTTTTTCCTCAACAGTCTTTCTAGAATCCATGTTTGGGAAAGAGATGAAGTTAACTTCTAAAGGACCTCAGGTAACTCTCAATTTTCAATCTAATACCACTAAGATTATAGACATAAACCTAGGTCAGATTAACCTAGGTGACTTCTGAACCATGATAAATGTAGAATTCAAGAATGACTAGATCGAGAGTATATATGACTCTGAATTGACACAAGCAATAAATTTTCCCCTCGCAGTGTAAAGCCTTGAACTGGTTTTGATAGTAGCACAACATTATAGTGTTGATAAAGGAGAGGTATTAAACAATAAAGAGGAAAGGATTATAAATTTGGACCTAGATTTCATTGATTCAATATTTGTGATACCAAAGTTTTAGAGTTTTCTAGACATAACTCTAAAAATATCTCAAAAATTATTTCAAGACAATAACTTGGATTGATAGAGAGTGATAAATAAATAATGGCTTAAGACCCCTAAAATTGCCTCCACCATATTGCTAAGACACTAGCAAGAATTGATTTCAAGGATGAGGTTGGAGACATAATAATATTGTTGCATAGGATCATTGGTAATCCTAATGCATATATTTTCTAGGAGTGGATGTATCATTACATATGGGTCATCCTAAAAAATAAATAATATATCCATTGGACCTCGCTAATTATTCATTCCCTCCATAGGTAGTTGATGGAGATAAAAACCATAGGAAAGTTTTACATAAGTTCCTGCTTAATATACATATTGGCCAAGGGGAGATCTTTGCTAGAGCTTAACATAGTGTCCAATGAAGAAAATAAAGTGTATAACTATTATCCATACCTCACTTTAGAGGCTAGTAGATAACACTTTAGGAGGGTTAATAATGCATTCATCTATTGCATCATAATAATTTTCGACAAATAACTTGAGAGAAAGAGAATCTCCAATGCAACTACTACATAAATAACCTAGTGGGGTTATTACTTCATTCAGTTCCCCACCTACTCCTATATCAGGGTAAGTGGATTAAGTGGATAACCTTACACAATCCCAAGATATATGAGTGATAAGTGGGAATTGATGGAGCTAGTGAGATAAATTTTGTAAACTCACAAGATTTTATCCAGTAAACACAAGTCAAGAATTTATTTCCCAATCAATATAGGTAGATATACATGCCCCTCCTTACTCAAATCCAAATGTGTAGAGGAAGAAATGACACAGATGACCCTAAGGGATTTAGAGGTGAGATCATACTATGATGTTCATGGAAACATCACTAACACACTAAAAATATCCACATATTCCCATGTCCCATAATTTTAAGAGTATTGGGAAGATTTAGATGATGAAGAGGAGGTTAGATTGAGGGACCATTCTAGAATGACCTTAGATCATGTTAAATATTTTTATTTAGTACCAATCCCTGAGGACTTGGTGGATGATAAGTGTCTGGTGGACAATAACTACTAAAACTAGATCATTACTCAACCCTTTCCAAAAGTAAGGTGGTCTCTCCCTAGATATTTATATTTTATTTATAGAACTATACATATAATCAATAAAACACTCAATTAGCTTAGGATTAAAGGGGTCCAAATGACAAATGATATAGTGAGTATCATATAAAATCTATTGAATCTCAAGGAATAAGGATTTCAATCATCAGCAGATGGTCCTAATGGTACAAGAGAACAAGCAGATAGGCCAGTTATCTCTCATAAGAAGAAGAAATATAAGGCCAAGAAGGGTTAGTCAAGAAAATATGGAGTAACAACTGACCAAATAATCATTATTTCATCTAAGGACACACCTATAATTGAATAATCCATATCTTCAACCCCCATATTAGCCATAGTGACAACTCCCATCTTAGTGATTCACCCCCAAGTATTTTTGTTGTTCCTATAGTTTCAACACCTCCTCCTCCTGTCTCTACTCCTCCTTCACCTCAAGTGACTCCACCCTCCATTCCCATTAGTTTACCCACAACAATAAGTCCACTACCAATAGTGTAACTAAGTCAAGTGGATACTCATGTTTCCATTCCACTTTCCCTTCCCATAATTTCACTCCCTCCTTCCAAAATTCGTTCCATTCCATCCCCAGTGATTTCCAACACTAATCAATAATATATAGTTTTGGAATTAGTCATTCTAACTATAGTTTTGTTGGCCATCTCAACTCTTGGGATAAGTGTTTCTCTATCTTCATCCTCCTTCATCTTTCCTACCCTACCACCCTTGAGTATCCCTTCCACTTTAATTGATTCATTTGATGCTTTGGCCTCAACACTTTTATAGTACTAAAGTTCTAAATCCCTATGTCAAATCCCCTATTAATATCACTTCTATCTCTTACACCCTCAGTAGACACATCTATTCCCATTGCCCCTACCTCGCCCATAGTAACCCAACCCCTTTAATGGACATAGGTAAGGAGCAATCCATTGATGCATATGTGTACTTGTAGCCTATAGATGGAGGAGAAATTATAAAGACATTTGATGATCAATCAGAGGTAGTATCAGTCTAGGATACAACACTTCTCACTAAGCCTACTAGTGCATTGTCTTTACCTACAAATTCTCATGTGATAGTGTCTACATAGTAGGATGATACACCTACTTGGTTAGCACAAATAGTGGGGAATAAATGTAATAAATTTATGTCCCCTAGTACATTGGATTTTGGTCTTTCAAAAACATGAAATAAATCCAAGAATACTCCCTAGACCTTCACAATAATATTGTGTGACTTAGTAGGGGAAATATATGTAGATATTGTAGTCCCCCAACTAGACAAATAGAAAGAAGATCTAGTGGTGAGGGATTATCAGGTATCAAAGGTCACCTTAGACATCTTATGAGGAAGGGGATGAAACATGATGTTCAATCTAGCATCAACTCCATCTTTGATAAAATGGATAGTGACAAGGTCATTAAGGATGAACTAAAAAATAAGGTTAAACAACTTACGGCTACATTGAATAAATTCATAGAGCCCACTATTCCATCAGCACAACCTGAACCAACTTAGCCAATCACCCAGATCACAAATTAAGTAACACTTGATGTGGTGATAGAAATTTCCAACATGGGGATGGATACAAAGGAATGGTTAAAGGAGCTCATATCCAAATGTAATAAGGTTATTAATATATTTATGTACCACTATATAGTTATGAGAGAGAGGGAAGGGTTACATTGAGAGAATTGGTCAACAAATATGAAGGAGAGATAGAAAAATTGAATATATTCTATGCTAAATTGACATATGTGGACTCAATTCACATAGGCATCCTCTTTGTAGAAAACATACTAAAAATGATGGAGAGCAAGAGGAATTAGACAAAGCTGCTCAATTTAGAATAAAAATTCTTATAGATGTTGCCCATAAGGCCAAGTTTACACATGATAAGGCCATCGAAATTCTATATGACATGGAATATTTGTTGAATAAAGTGTCATGTTGGCCTACAGATTATGAAGATAACCTCCTTTCAGTAGAATAGGTTGAGAGTAAATTCAAAGAAGTGATCAAAAATGAATTTACATGAGATACAGTCTTTACCTTGAGCTCTATCTACTACTACATCAAGTATCATAACACATTGAATAATATGGGTAAAGATATTAAAAAATATAGAACTTTGAGGAGGGAAGTTTTCAATATAGTAGTAGATTATGAGATCACCAACGTCTACTCTTTTGGTCTAGATGAGGATAGAATCTAGGAGATATTCAAAGCTTTTGATGCATATGTTGATAAATTATAGGCTAAGAAAAATAAAGAGGCAGAAGAAGTATTATAAATAAATTAATTCTTTTTATTAAAAACATTATCATATGTTATATTTTCATTATTGTTAAAACATTGTAAAGTTTTAAAAACATATCTTGTAAATTAAAACTATCTTTTGACAGCTCTTTGTGAGAAAGAGCCATGTGTATTTTACACTTTCTATTTTGAAATGTTATAAATTGTAAAATGTAGACTTGAAAATTAAACTTTTCATTTTGACAAGTTTTAATTGCTTAAATTGTAAAATCACATATTGGAAATTACAATTCCAATTTTGACAAAGGGTATGACTTGTAATTTGTAAAAGTCTCACTTAAAAAATATAAATTAGGGTTTTAAAAAAAGGTAACTTAAGTTATTTCTTATTTATCTTTTATTTAAAGGTTGAGTTTCATTTTGGCACCTCCTATTTGCATGAAGACAATTTGTAGATGGACTAGAGAAGAAAGAAACATTGTATGACAATTTCTCAAGCTCTTTGAATGCCACACTAACTGAACATCATGCCCAACTCTTGCATGATCATTTTACAACTTGTTCACTACACCTTGGATGCCATAACTATTTTTTATCATGCCTCTTTCCATGGATTTTCTAGATTTTCATGATTCTCTACTACGTGTTAGAGTTTTTAATAACTACATCTCATTTATGAGATCTTTTGTATAAATATGGGCATGACCGCATAGCCCATTTATACTTTTATTGTTATAAATATTATTCTACATTTTGAGTATCTTTTATAAATACTGTAATCTAGAGAATAAGAAATAATTAAAGATTTGCCTTTCTTATATGAGAAATCCCTGTATATGCAAAGTTATTTGAATATTTGTGTATATTATAATTCTTATTTCAGTCATAAAATTTCATTTATGCTATTTTTATACCCTTTTGTAGGATTTTTTGATTAAAATAAAAGAATCTTGTCCCTTCTATGAAAAATAGAAAATGTTGTCTTTGATTTCCCATTTTCATGAATTTATGCTCCTACAAATTCCAATCTATTTTTATATTCTATTGTGTTCATTCAAGTAAGAATTAAAATCCACTATAAAAAATATTTAGTGCAATAAACATTTTTAGTTCTGCAAATTTTATTCCCAAAATATTTTCCTAGTCAAACCCTAGTTTAGGAGCAAGAACACTAAAAGAGTGGAATTTATATAAAATTGTTATTTTATCAATTATATTGAATCTAGTGAAAGTAAATTGACCTTCTATGGAGATTCACCTCAATTCACCAAGGTCCTATTTATTGAAGGTGTTTCCATTATATCATTATATTTTCACATAGCAATCTACTACATCAAAAAATGGGTGCAAAATATATGTGATAACAGGTTTTAGCACACCCAGTGGGACACAAAAATAATAAAGAGATTGGTGTTATTCTCCATGAGCATTGTACGATCCTTGTATGAATTTCAAAATCACCTAGCGACTCTATTGGATTACAAATTCAGAACTTGAAGGTTCACATATGCTAAGAAAACAAACAAGATCATCTACTAAAGGTAAGAGAGCTAATTTTTTGGAATTATCATTTCTATTTAAAAAGAGATCAAAATCAGTTTTACCTTGCCCTAAAGTATATCCTAAAATTTTATTTGCAGCTCCTCCAAGTACTCCCATCAGTTTCATCCCTCCCATAATGTTTATAAATTTAAATTTTATAGCTTTCAATGGAGGCATCCCTCTCCAGTTGGCCTAATATGATGATATACCTACCTCAACTTTAAAAATCCTTACATATTTTACTGGTGAAACTTCCACCACTCTTATGAAACACATACAAGATATTGATAATCTATGTTCGGTCTATAACATGGTACAAGAGAATGTTGTAATCAATCTCTTAATCTCCTCTTTCAAAGGTAAATCTTGACAGTGGTACAGAGGACTTCCTCCCAATTCCATCCAAGTTTGGGATGACTTATGAACTACACTATGTACTCAATTTGAAGATGAGTGACCACCTTTCCCTAGTTAAACAATTCATTTTTATTTAATGGGATCCTCATGAGCACATGACTAACTTCAATTTCCATTTTTAGAAGACATGGAATAGAATTTTAGTATTAGTCAAGCCAAATCCAAATAATGCTTTCCTATATTACTTGAGAGCCCTAAATAGTGATATAGCTATTATGATTTAGTTAGTGGGTGGCACCACACTTCCTAATACCTATGAAATTACAATAAAAGTAGAAAATTATTTAATTCAAGTAGTAAAAATCTCCCTCAGGCCACCAATGCCTCTATTTCCTAAAATACCTCCTATTCCAACACCTAAAATTGATCCAATTCCCACCATGAACAAAACACCAAATTTAACTCTAGCACCTACAAATGATTTATATGAGGTTAAATCACTACTCAAGAGTTTTGGTAATGAGTTAGTAGCAATGAAGAGGTAGCAACCCAAGAACTACAAGCCTTATTAGTAGGCTAACCTAGTGTACCAACAAAATACGTAGCCATACCAAGGCAATTTATAGCCACAAGGTCAAAATATGCAATAAAAACCTCCAAATATCCATGCTCTACCTGCACCAGGTAATACCAAAGCTATTGTACCTATTTAGAACAATCTAGCATAGGAGTATGAATGGTGTTACCCTCATTCTTAGTTTCATAAATAGAATACTTATACTAATGATGTTATTAGTCAATATTTGATTGTGCAAGGCATATCAAGTACATAAGGATAGTAAGAAGAATCCACTTCCCAATAAGTAGATACACAAGAACCTACTCAAAGTGAGACAACTCTTCTAAACTGGGAAGAGGACTTTTGTAGTGTAAATCAGGAGTCATTATTCAATGGTGGAGGTCTAATGGTAGCCAATACACATTAAAAGAAAAAATAAATATAAATTGATCAACCCCCTAGGGTGAAACAAGCTACAACTTCCAAAGTTGTACAAGAACCTATAAAGAGTAACACAGTACAAAGGCTACCCTTTGTACCTACAAGCAAACCCAAAGGAAAAGTGTTGACTCTATATCTTGTCAAGGAAGACATAGCTCCCACAAAGGCAATATTAAAGGTTGGTAATATTATTTTTATCATTGTAGAGCAAATGAAGAAGACCAATTTGAATGTCATTGTGTGGGAAGCACTATCTATTCCAATGCAAAGAGATTTTTTACAAAAAGCTTTGAAGAATATCCAAATAATAGACAAGGTTCCTACCAAGGGACCTAATGTTGTAATTAATTTGTGTCAACCAAAAACTAACACTAAAATGAGAAAAATTGGTAAGCTTCCCCATTTTTATCTTTCACTTATAGTATGAAAGCATCTCATTCATAATTGCATGGTAAATTCAAGGGCTAACAGTTCAGTGATGCCCAAGAAAATAGTCGATACCTTTGGTATCGAGTATACACCTATCAATAAGGGTGTAGTTCAATTAGATGGGACTATTTTTCAAAGAGTAGGAATAATAAAGGGTCTGAACCTCACTATGCATGATTATCCCAAATTATCAATTTCACAAGATATCTCAGTTATAGATCTCCCCCCTTATTTTTCCATTTGTCTTTCATGACATTTCACTACAAAAATGGGAGGATATCTATCTATGGATTGGTCTCACATGTTTATTAGGATGAGATATGGAATAAGAGTAAAAATAATATTTGAGCAAATTACAAAAGACCACATTAATCCATACAATCCTATCCTTGTAGACATTAAATATATACTACAAGATTAGGAAGAGGAGATTGATCACAAAGTTAAAACACATGTAGAAGAGATTTTAGAAACTCATCTAGATGGATGGGGATAAAACCTCCAGTTTGATCCTTATGAATTTGTATAGGAAACATGATTAGGCACATATTGTATACATGAAAATGATGCAATTATCTTGAACCTAATAAAACCAGATGAAGATCTTTAAGGAATGTGGAAATTATTCTTCGATGGTTTGAAAAGCAGGAATGGTGTAGGTGCAAGTATTATCTTGATCTCTCCATAAAATGAGAGCTATTTATATTCTTTCATACTTTAGTTTAGCTTCAAAAATAATGTAGATAAATATGAGGCTTTGATTCAAGGCCTACAATTGGCCAAGGAGAGAAGGATAAAATCCTTACAAATATTTGGAGATAGTGAGTTGATTGTTCATAAGTGAGATCCAAAAGTGTAACTAATAATAATTTGCTAAGATCTTACAAACATAGTGTTTGGGATCTGTTAGAAGACTTTACTACTTTAAACATTCAAGTAGTACCAAGAGCATAAAACAAAGATGTTGATCATATGACCTTAATAAGATCCCAATATAACCTACCTAAATAAATAAATAATAAGAAGAACCATCATGTAAGGTTAATAGTAAGGCTATTTGTTGCTAATAATGTAACAAATTGGAAAGTCTTAAAATTGATTAGCCAATTATCAACTTTCTATGAGAAGTTGAATTCTCAGATAAGAACTAGTCAAGACTCAAAGATCAATATGGAGATCAAATCATCTAGTTAAAGATTTAAAAAATACCTTTGGGTCTTGTTACACTATAAAACATCTTCAATTCAGATGATCAACTAAAGGGCAAAAAGAGAAACATCACAATAAATGAAGAAGACTATGAGCCAGTGGTCATCTCATAAGGGAAATAATTAAAGATAGGAAAGATATGTAATGATTCTAAAAAATAATATTTTATTGAATTATGTCAGGAGTTTGATGATAAATTTACTTGGAGTAATCATGATCTAAGATGATTTGACCCTATCTTAGCCCAAAATAAAATAGAACTCGATCTAAATACTAAGTTTGTTAGATAGAAGCAGAGACTGATTAATTAAAGATAGAACCCCTAATGAAGAGAAAGATAGAACCCCTAATGAATAGTGATATATCCAAACTGATAGATGTTGGATGGTGGAGCATGATATTATTTTAATGCCCAGTTCTTGATAGGGGTGTGGAGGGGTAAGACCCCCCACTATGGTCATCATGGGGGTCCAAGGGGAGGTGACCTATTTTAGAGCCCCCCTTGGTGGGGATTTGGGGGCAGCACCCCTAAAGCAAAATTTTGTGAAAAATGCATTATAAAATATTGTAATTTCATAGTTAATTTGTACCATTTACTATTAGGTTTTAGATATAATGGTAGAAATTTAGTGCATTTTTGCCCTAATTTTTAACCCTCCTTTGATAGGCATTGTAATAAGGTGAAATAGTGTGAGAGTGAAGAGGATATTGTAGTGGATGTATTGCAAGTTTTTCACTTCATTTTTTGGATTGAATAATAAGAAAAACTGACAGTTTCTATATGGACGTAGCCCATATTGGGTAAACCACATTAAATCTATGTCTCTATTCTACTATGTTTTAAAAAAATTAATTCTTTCTTTATTTCATTATTATTGATCTACCTTCTATATTCCTAACAATAAAGGCTAACATCATCTTTTCTATCAAGCACTTATCTTGGGTTGCTAATTTGGTCCCTGTAAGAAAGAAAAATGATGAAATCAAGCTCGGTGTAGATTTCAAGGATATAAAAAAACATATCTAAAGGATCATTATCCCCTTCCCCCTATGGATAAAATTCTACAAAATATATTAGGATCTAAAAGGTTTTCTCTTTTAGATGGTTATTCAGGCTATAACCAAATCCTAATGCAAGAATCAAACCACTTAAAGACTACTTTCATCATAAAATGAGGTATGCATGCATAAAAAAGATGTCATTCAGTCTTTCTAATGATGGTGAAACATTCCAAAGAGCCATGGATATGGATTTCAAAGGGTTGATAAATGAGATGATCTTAGTATATATAGATGATATCAATGTTTACTCAAAGCATGTTGATGTAAACCTAGATTACCTTAGGAAAAGTTTTGAAAGGTATAAAGAATTTAGAGTTTCCCTTAATCCCAAGAAGTGCATTTTCATAGTTCATGAAGGGAAACTACTAAGACACATTATTTTAAATGAAGGTCTTTTAATAGACCCAAACAGAATAAGTGTTATATCTACGCTAGCACTTCCAAGACATAAGAAAAGATTGCATACTTTTTTTGGAAAAATTAAATTTTTAAGAATATTTGTTCTAAATTTCACCTTTATGGTAAAACCTCTTATTGCAATGCTCAAGAAGGGGATCATTTTCAGATGGACACAGTAGGGAAAGGACAACTTTGATTCCATCAAACAATTTATTTCTCAGGCTCCTACCTTAGTCAACCCCAACTATGAAAAATAATTAATTCTCTATGCTTTTGGAGGGGAATGCAACATCTTAGCTATCTTAATTCAATAGAATCAAGAATAATTAGAGTAGCCAATATCTTTCTTCAATCAATCCTTGAAATATTATGAAGAAAATTATAGTTTCATGGAGAAACAAGTGTATTATATAATTAAAGTTCTCAAAATGTTTAGGAATATTCTATTCAAAAATAAAATTCATCTAATGGTTAGTCACTAGAGTGTCAAAGAGTTCCTGTTGAGTTTAGAGATACATGAAAAAAGAGAATGATGGATTATAAAGGTCATGGAATATGATGTGGACATCAAAATAACAAATATTATAAGAGGAAAGTGATTGTATGAATAACTATCTTATAACATAAAGACTATTGAAGCAATATCTAAAATAACATATGATCAAAACGTATCTTAGCCCTCTGATCTACACCTATTTAATAGTTGGATCCATGACATGACCATTTTAATATAGAATGATGAGTACCCATATGACTTTTATCAGTCCAAGAAAATGTATTTTAGAATCCAATCCATTCCCTATGTTCTTTTTGATGGAATATTATTTAAAAAAGATATGAATGGAGTCATGCTAAGATGTATCAAGCACAATAAGGACCACAAGGTGCTCAAATAATTTCACAATGGCCTGTTGGGTGGAAATTTCTTTGCAAGAACCATGACCATAAAAATAATGAGAGGGGGATATTATTGGCTTGAATTATTCAAAGATGACCATTAATGGGCAAGGAACTATGAAAAGTGTCATTACTTCATAGGCAAACAAATATTATTAGTTTTCCCTCTCAGACCAATTCAATCTGACCAACCCTTTGCACAATGGGGATTGGATTCATTTGGTATATTCAATCCACCATCGAGTGTAGGCCATAAATAGGTCCTCATAGCAATAGACTATTTCACAAGATGGACTAAAGCAAATGCACTGAAAAATGCCACGAAGGCATGCATCCTAGAATTTATGGATGGCATAGTATCAATATTTGGTGTTCCTCACACCATCATCTCAAATAATGCCAAAGCTTTTATGGGAACATAAGTGAGTGAATGGGATTTAAATAATAATGTATACCTAACTATTTATTTCAATTATTACCCATAGGGTAATGTCTTGGCTAAGTCTACCAACAATAACCTCATAAGAAATATCAAAAGAACAATGGAGGATAACCAAAGGACATGGCACACAAAGTTGAAATCATGACTATGGGATAAAAGTATCACCCTTAAGAGACTCATTATCAACTCCCCATTCATGTTGGTATATGTAAGGGAAGCCTAAGTCTCACTGTTAATTGAGTTACCATATCTAGAGCTTAATCACCAATTGGATTTGATTGATAATGATGAAATGATAGTAAGATTGGCTAAACTAATGGAATTAGAAGAAATCAAGAAATAATCAATGAAATTTATGGAATCAAATTAGGCTCAAACAAAAATGACTTTTGATAAAAATGCATATGAAAGGAGCTTCAATGAATGAGACATGGTTCTCAAATGAAATGCAAATAAGGATAAACTAGGCAAGCACACCAAGTTTGATGTAATATGGAACAATCCATATATCATAACTTAGTGCAAAAGATTTAATGCATTATAGCTATCCAAGCTTGATGGATCAGAACTACCCATCCCATTCAATGGGATATACCTAATATCTTATTTTTAAGATTGGAATTCATTCCAAAAAATAAAATTTTGTATATAATAGGGTTAGTTGTGTTTTTTAAAATAAGTGATTTCGCATAAGTCAAATAATTAGGAGATTTTATTTCCTTAGTTTTTTCTATTTTTTCCTTATTTTATTCTTGTTTAAGAAAATCTTAGTTTTGTTCTTCATTAGTTAAAGCTTGTTAAGCTTAAAATGATTCCATGGCCAATGAAATAGAAGGCTACTGGAAGGAAACTAATTAGTAGTCAGTCATCTTATAGAGATCATCAAATATGTTGATATTTTTACCCTTAAATATCAAAATATCAAGTACCCTAAAGGATACCCCCTATTTTTTTGTAAAAATACCTTAAATTGACGAAAGCACACATTTCCTTTGTATTTTGGAATCTAGAACTCTACCTACAATTGAAAGGACCTAGTGCAACTCTTAGTTTGGAATCTAATACCACTAAGATTAAGACACATACCTAGGTCACATTGACCTAGGTGACTTCTAGACTAGGATAAATACAAAATTCAAGAATGACTAGATCCATATTATCTATGAATCTAAATTGACATAAGTAGTAGTTTTTCCCATGACAGTACAAAGCCATGAACTAGTACTAAAACTAGCACAACATTATGATGCTGATAAGAAAGAGGTCCTAAATGATAAAGGGGAAAGGATTCTAAATCTAGACCTAGATTTCATTGATTTAGTATTTGTGATACTAGAGTTTGGGAGTTATCTAGACATAACACCAAAAACATCCCAAAAATTCTTTCAATACAACAACTTAGGATGCTAGAGAGTGATAAATAAACAATGGATTAAGACCCCTAAGGCTGCATCCATAAAATTACCAAACACACTAGAAATAATTTATTTCAAGGATGAGGCTAGAGACATAATAATATTATTACAAAATATCATAGGTAATCTTGATACAAAGAGTTTCTAGGAATGGATGTATCAGTACATATGGGTCATCCATAAAAATAAACAATATATCCACTACGCCCAAATCATTAGTGATTCCCTCCAAAATTAGTTGATGGATGTACAAACCATAGGAAAGTTTTACATGACCTCCTACTTAGTATACATATTGGCCAAGGAGAGAAATTTACCAAGGCTTAACATAGTGTCCAGTGAAGCAAATAAAGTTTATAACTATTATCCTAACCTCACTTTAGAGGCTAGTAGACAACACTTTAGATGGTTCAACAATGAATTAATCTATTGCATCATAATAATGTTTGACATAGAACTTGAGAGAAAGAGATTCTCTGATACAACTACTATAGAAATTACCCAGTGGGGTTCCCACTTCATTCATTTACCCACCTACTCCTATATCAGGGTAAGCAGATTTAGTGGCCATCCTTACACACTCCCAAGATATGTAAGTGATAAATGGGAATTGATGGAAATAGTGAGATAACTTGTGGAAAATCACAAGCTTTTATCTAGTAAACAAAAGTTAGAAATTCATTTGAAAATGAGTATAGGTAGATACACATGCCCTTCCTTGCTCAAATCCAAATGTGTAGAGGTAGAAATGATGTAGATGACGCTGAGGGATTTAGAGGTGAGACCAAACTATGAATTCATGGAAACATCACCATCACACTATAAATGTCCACATATTCCCATGTCCCATACTTTGAATATTGTTGGGAAGATTTGGATGATGAAGAGGAGGTTAGATTGAGGAACCGTTTTAGAATGACCTTAGATCAGGTCAAAGATTTTTATTTAACACCAATCCCTAATGAATTGGTGGATGATGAGTCACTGATGGACAAGAACTACTACAAATAGATCATTACTTAACCCCTTCTAGTAGTAAGGTGGTATGTCTGTGAATCTTTCTCTTTGATAGATATAATTGCACATATAATTTGTAAAATTATCAAATGGCTCAGGAGTAAAGGGGTCCAAGTGACCAAGGATATAGTGAATATCATAAAAAATATACTAAATTTTAAGGATCAAGGAATTCCATCATCAACAGAGGGTCCCAGTGGTACAATAGGAGAACAAGAAGATAGGCTAGTGATCTCCCATAAGTAGAACTCTAAGGCCAATAAGGGGTAGTAAAGTAAAGATAGAGTTGTAGCAAACCAACCAATAATTATTTTGTCTAAGGAAATAGATATAATTGAAGCATCCATGACTTCATCCCCCCCATATCATTCATAGTGATAACTCCCATCTTAGTGATTCACCTCCCAACTATCTATGTGTTCTTGTAGCTCCAACACCTCCTCCTTTTGTCTCCACTCCTCTTTCACCTCAAGTGATTATAACCTCCATTCCCATCAATTTACCCATAATAATAAGTCCACTACCAATAATATAAATAATTCAAGTGAATACTCAAGTTTCCATTCCACTTTCCCTTCCCAAAATTTCACTCCTTCCTTCCACAATTCCTTCTATTCCATTTACAATTCATGCCATTCCATCCCCATTGATTTCTAACACTACTCAATAGTATATAGACATGAACTTAGTCATTCTAACTTTATTTCCACTAGCCATCCCAACTCTCGAGATAAGTATTTATCCATATTCATCCCTCTTCATCTTCCCTACCTTACCACCCCTGAGTATCCCTTCCACTTTAATTGGCTCATTTGATTCTTTGGCCTCCATACTTCCACTAGTCCCCAAGTTATTAATCTCTATGTCTACTCCCCCATTAATATCAATTCCATATCCTACACCCCTAGTAGACACATATATTCCCATTGTCCCTACCTCTTTCATAGTAACACCAACCCCTTGATGTAAAATGTACTTTTAGCCTACAAATGGAGGAGAAATTACAAAGACATCTATCGATCAATCAATGGTAGTATCAATTTATGATACAAATCTTATCAACATGCCTATCAGTGTAATAGCTTCAACTTTAAATTATTAATTGATAATTTCTACATAGTAGGATGTTACACCTACTTGGTTAGCACAAACATTGGGGAATAAATGCAAGTAAATGGTGTCCCCTAGTACATTGGATTTTGGTATTTCAGATACATGAAAGAAATCCAAGACTAATCTCTAGACCTTCTCAAGAATATTATGTGACTTAGTATGGGAAAGATATCTAGAGATTACATTCCCCCTACCAGATAAATAGAAAGAAGATCTAGTGGTGGGGGACTATCAGGTATCATAGGTTCACCTTAGACATCTTATGAGGGAGGAATTGAAACATGACATTCAATCCAACATCAAATCCCTCTTTGAGAAAATGGATATTAAAAAGTTCACTAAGGATGAGCTAAAAAACAAGGTTGAACAACTTATGACTAGATTGAATAAATTCATGGAGTCCACTATTCCATCAACACAACCTAAACTAGCATAGCTAGTCACTTAGATCATAGATCAGGTAACACTTAATGTGTTGACAAAATTTTCCAACATGGGGAGGGATACCAAGGAATGGTTAGAGGAACTCATCTCCAAAGGTAACAAGGTTATTGATTTAATCATGGACCACTATACAATTCTGAGAGAGAGAATGGTTACATTGAGAGAATTGGTCATCAAATATGAGGGAGAGATAGCAAGCTTAAATCTTTTTGATTTAATAGTTTTGAGAATATTGGTGTATTATTCCTATTTTATTTAATGGTATAAAGTAAGAAAATTAGTAAATAAATATGAAATAATTAAGCTACTAATTTGTAAAATTTGACTATAATTTGAATCTTTCTAAAATTGGTAATAAGGGAGAGAAAATAAGAATTAGCTAAAAACTGACTGAGATGGCTATTATAGGGTCTAAAATTCACTATGTAAGACTAGGACACTATCATAAATCAAGATATGGCCTTCATTTATTGATTAGACAAGAGCACCTAAATAGTACACCCTAGGGTTCAATGTTATAGTCCTCTTTTGCTGTTATTGTCCAGGAGACTTGATCTTTTTGGGTTTTGTTTACTGCAATTATGTGAGCCTGCCTATGAAATTTTAATTGTTGGATGTCCATAGAACTCCATATAGAGCTGATTTAGTCTTCAAAACCTAGACTCCTTTATTATTTGAAAATTTTAAGGAAGAGGGGGGGTTAGTGTGTGTAATATTCATTGAACATGTATCCACAACCCTTATGTGGTCATGCTGCCTACATACCAATACTCTGAAGAGGGATCAAACCATATGTAGTTCTCCCACTTTATTATGAATATGTAAAGAGCTAAAACTAGGTATGCTTGAGGTGGCTAGGGAATGGTGCAAGGATTTAGATGTGCTTGTAGTAGTATTGGTTGGTTATATGCAGAGAATAAGGAAGATTGCCTTAATGGTTTTAATTGTATTCTTGCTTGCTTTGTAATAATTAACAACCCCTTATAAATGAAATTTGAATGGGATTTTATAGGGGTTTATTGGTCATGGGTTGAATGTATTCACATTAGGATGATGAGAAGGAGGATAATAAATGGAAGAAACTAACCATTAGAAGTAAAAATGCACTTAGATAGGAGCATTAAAAATGAACAACCTATGTTATGATGCTATTGTCCAAGTTGGGCACTATAGTCTTGAAGGAATGAGACCCAAGGGGATGGAATCATCACTATAAATGATACCTAGAGGAGGTGGAATTAGGTCTTGGAAAACTATGGATGACTAGGAATCAATAAAAAGGTGCTTATGAGGGTTATGAGATCAAACAAGAGGGACCTATGGGTTAGGTGTCACAAGTCACACTCAAGTTACCAATTTTCACATTTTATATGACTACATTCCCCCCACTTATGCTAGTGATGTAATAAATTAAAATACTATCATAAAGTAAAATTAGAAAGTGTACCTAAACTTACCTGTAAGGGTGAAGATCATGAAGCTGTGTGATGTTAGGTGTGCATAGAGAGAGCATGCTGTGAAGTGTCAATATGTAAGAAAAAATAAAAATTAGATCAATTCTTACTAGATATGTTATATCTAAAATAAGAATGTATAAAACTAGGTAAGAGAGAGGGAGAGGAAGATAAAGGAATGAATATACCTCACTATGTATGTGAACTAATATAAAACCTATTATGATGATGAGTGTTGTTGAGTAATGCTAAGTAATGTTGGATGATGTTGTACCAATATTAATATTGAGAATAGAGATTAATTCCCTATAATTGGCTCAAAAATGCAAAAGCTAGATCTTTATATCCATCATTACCCACTAAGTGAAGCTAGGTGGTCATGCATGTGATAATCGATGTTTGGACTGTATGTCCAATCCCTTTGAGTAGGTAGCTCAAGAATATAAATGATAACTAGTCCTTTGGCTCCATCATTGTCATGTGATGTGAAAATATAAATTGATATCGGTATAAATGTGTGTCATGTGGGATTTATCCTAAATCCTATGAATATACTATAATCTAACAATGTTGACATGCATAGCCAAATGTATGCTAGAAACTAGGCCACTTTTGGCCACTCTAAAAGGTGGATATTAGGCTTGTATGAAAGACACTCCAAAATTGGGCACTAGGCTTATATGAAAGCCATTCCAAAATGTGGAGGTTAGGTTTGTATGAAATCCACTCCCAAATGATGCCAACCACTTATAGATAGAATAAGGTATGTAACTACTGAGAATGCCTAGGTATGTACTGAACTCAAAAAAAAAACACAAATGTGTGTCGTACATTACCCCCAATCACTAGTGTCTAAAACATGAATTCTAATCTATAAGTTATACCAACTTCCCTATCTAAAATTGGAAGTGAGAGACATCATGCCATATATGATGCCCCCTATATATGGATTCTCTGATAAAAAATTGTACTAAAACTATTGTATCTAAATTGGTCTAAATGTGTAAAACTGTAGCTGAACTTACTTTTCTACCTGTTTATAGAAAACTTGATTTTTTTATTATTTAGATAGGAACACCAAAAATAGACACCCTGATGTCCAGTGTTATAGTCCACTCTTAGAGCTATTGTTTTGGGCTAATTATAATGACTATTCTATATTTATCACTATTTATCTAGTCTATTCTGCCTAGTTTGAAGTTTGGTTGTTGTTATAGGTGTTCTAAAACTACTTTTTTGACCATTAAGAGCTATGATATCTATGACAAAACCCTTATTTGTTGACCCTTATTTTGAGGGTCGGAATGAAGACCCTATAATGACTATCCTCAAGAGAAAAAAGCCCTGTAAGTGTGTTATGCTACAAAGATACATGAAATAACAATGATAATCGATAAGATAACTCAATATATAGTTTGGCTTGTAATGAGAGTTTGTTAGATCAATAGGGGTATACTTAGATACATATAACAATGTAATAGCATTTGCAATGTACTAAATTGAAATTAGAAGTCTAGTTAGTTATTAGTTTTAAAAGAGGGATAGATCATGATGTCCATCATGGTATCTAAGAAAGCAAAATAATGCATGATGTGGATCATGGAATTTTAAACAATGAGAAGAAAATAAAAAAATAAGAAAACAAGCCAAGAATCAAAAAGCTTACATGAGTGGCTAAGGGGCCAAGCAATCAAAGGACATGGGCACATGTCACTCAAACTAGAAAGAAAGAATACAAGGCATTTTCAAATGCCACATACACATATAATTTGAAACAAGCAAGGTTGGCATGAAAGCCATAATCACATAGAAGAGTATAGGTAAAGGACATTGGCAAATATCCTAAGGCACACATAAGAATAGAAGTAAAAGACATTGGCAAATATCTTAAGGCACATACAGGAGACAAAATAGGAAATGAGGAATGCAATCATATACAGCTACACAAATCAATAAGGAAAGCATGTAAATACTAGAAATCCAATCAAATCTAACTAATCAAAGCAAGAAGTGAAAGTATGTAAGACATGTAGTACAAGACAATGTAGATGCTAAGAAATGCATAAGTGTTATATACTAGTGAATGTCCATAAAGTAATCTATGTAATCTAGTAAATAATGTATATCAACATAATAACTAGAGCGTGTAGTGTATGAATGACATAACCTAGATGGTATAGTCATGTAGAAGATGCCCCCAGTGGGTAGATATATCAATGTATGTATTGAATGTAGAAGTAAGATACCCCCTCAATGGGTAGAGTGAAGCAATCAAGGATTTGGATGTCACTACACACACTTAAAGAAGATCAAGTGAAGCACATTAATGTAGATAAATCAACAAACAATAACATAGAACAACAAATGTAAGTCTAGCATAGTAGTAGAAATGTAAAGCATGGATGATGCATACAATTGAAATTTTTTTGGTGTTTTTGAATTCTTTGAATGATTTTATATTTTTAAATGTTATAAATTTTTTATATTTTTGATATATTTGAATGTTATTGGTATTTTGATAATAAGCTATGTACAATCAATCATTAGGATACTATGTACAAGATATACTAAGAAATTATTTACAATTAATTTGAAAAGAGGCTATATACAAGCATATAAATAAAGAAATATGTACACTGACATAAAAGACTAGGTTGGAGGGGGTAAAGGGTTTAAGGATGGATCCCGTTAGGTATGGAGATGGAAGAAAGGATCACAGACATCATCAAATACCTCAAGATCATCATCATAAGTATCATAGTATGTTGTAAACTCTGTATACATGGTGTCATCCTACTGAAGTCAAATTGAAGGTGGATTTGATAGTGAAGATGTTGATTCTCCTCTGAGACATTTAGCTTTGGTAATAGATGGTTTTAGTTGAAGTGGTTAAGCCAATACTATTGGTGATGTAATTTGAATAATACCTTGAACCTATAGTTTATCTAATCTATAATATTAAGTTGTACATGATTTTGTATCATGACCTATAATCCTATGAAAAAGATAAAATGGGCAACCATCCTACTATGATAATATGCTAATAGATCTATGTCATACTATAGGTAGTGTGACTAATTCATGATTGAGTAACATCTATAGCATAATCTATGGCTGATGTTGTGTACTACCTACCTGAATCTAAATGACTAGTTCTATAGCCATAGAGGTAGCCATGTGAACTATATGTGCTAAGTGATCTATCTATGGCCATAAATGTGAAGTATATATTAAGAGTGTAGTGTGAGATGCTAATATTGATGTAGGATGTGTAGTGAGATCTCTATAATCATCTTAGTACTCTATTAGGCCAATTGGTGTAAAGCTCAATACACACAAGTAGTCATCTATGAGTGTGGGTGTCATATCATCATCTAAAGTAGCCTAGGAATCTATATCAACATCATGTACATATGATAACTCATAATGTATGACAAGGGGTAGTTGTGATATGGGAGTCTCATCAACTATAGTAGTAAAAGATAATAGTGCTATGAGAGTATCTATAACTGATAGAGTAACTATATTTGTAGAATCAACTGGTACTAATGGAACTACTATATATGAATGTATAATTTTAATAGGTGTAGGAACTATAAAAGATTGAGTGGATAGAATTGATAAAGATATTATGATTGGATAAATATTTGGATCTTAAGACACAACTATAAGTGGAGTGTGAGATGTGTTAGTCTCTCCTACTTCATATGTATGTATCTGATCAAGAGAAATGCAATGAAATGGTAATTAAACTATGATATGAGGTGTCACATCTAGGAAAATAGTCAAAGATGATATTGCAACCTGATAATATCGATATGGTTGGTTATCTATTGGGCATGTGTATAGGTATCCATCATGGAGAAACTTAACACATCGATGAAGAGTAGACTAAACTACCCCCATGGCATGTATCCAAGGTCATCCAAATAAAATATTATAATGAAGAGGACTTGGCATGACCTAAAACTATGTAGAGAGGGTTTTGGACCTTACCATGATATCCAAAGCAATGGTGCCCAATGTATGTCATGGTATATCATCAAACCCTATAATATTATTATGTTATTTTTTCATGGATGCCATATCTACACCTATGGTCTGTAAGAATGTAATATTACATATATTAATTCTAGAACCACTATCAATTAGAACTCTCTTAATAGTATTGGTTTTGACTTAAACTTGTATGAATAATGGTAAGGTTTGATCAATAAATGTCTAAGATGGTATATCTTCATGATCAAAATAAATAATATATTCTATAGTTTTTATCATGTTGACCACTGATGCAAAATAAGAAGGCTCTAAATCAATGGGCATATAAATCTGAGTGAGTGCGTGAGTGCATGATAAATGATGTCTTTGAACACATTACATTTTTGAAGAAGTTCTAACATGTAAATCTTAGTTGGTGTGTTTCTCAACTGATCAATAATATCATATGCCTTATGTAGATCTACCTATGTAAGTGGGTTGGGTCTGGGATAGGAAGGAATAGGAGGATGGTGGGGATACTGACTAGGTAAGGGAGGCATGACAACACATCGAGTAACAACTCTAACTACATTATCTACTATTATATAGGACTAATTATAGCTATGGGATGAGAGCAAAGATAATTGACAAGTCTAGGTGGTGGAGGGACAAAGGGTGTCATCTGGGCTCTTTGGTGATGGGTAGTGACTTGGGGAAGAGTAAAATGGACCATGCAACATAACTTAACACAAGATAGAGGCTCCAAGGGAGGTGAGGCAAGAGGTATATTAACATGTTTAAAAATAAATCTCTTAATATCATCCCATATTATGAAAATTAAGCATGAAATGTAAAGAATGAAGCTTTGTATTAACATATGGTAGACTTCATCATTCATGTACATGATAGGACCAAGTATGGTCTCCTTATTATTTTCTAAAATATAAGAAATATTTGAAAATAAGTAAGATCCAGTTTTGAAATCTGATTTTAGATGTAAGGTGATACCTCAAGAAGAAAATAGGAGCTAGTACATGCAACTAGGGTTTTGAATGAAATTATTTTAAAACTACTAAGGAATTTTAAAATTTGATGTAAATTTTTTATTTAAATATGTAAGTAAAAACTTTAAAAAAAATAAGAAAACTACTGGGAAAATATTGGGACCTAGTATGGGCAACTAGGGTTTAAAAGAAAATTATTTTAAAATTACTATGAAATTTTAAAATTTAATGCTAATATTTGATTTTATTATGCAGGTAAAATATAAGAAAATATAGGAAAAATCATTAGGAAATTTACCCTAGGGTTTCTAGGGGTTTTATGTGCAAATGAAGTAAGGCAAGTTCAAATGATTTAACAGTTTTGGGAATATTAGTGTATTATTCTTAATTTAGTTAAGGGTATGAAGTAAGAAAATCATTAAATAAATATTCAATAATTAAGCTAATAATTTTTATAATTTTACTATAATGTGAATCTTTCTAAAAATAGTAATAAGGGAGAGAAAATAAGACTTATCTAGAAACTAATTGAGACGGCTTTTGCAGGGTCTAAAATTCACTCTGCAGGACTGGGACAATGTCACAAATAAGGATCTAACCTTCATTTATTGATTTTATAGGAGTGCCAAAATAGGACACCTTGGGGTCTAGCACTATATTCCTCTTTTGCTACTATTGTCTAGGAGACCTAAACTTTTTAGGTTTTATTCACTGCATCTATGTGAGCCTACCTATGAAAATTTGACTATTGGATGTCTACATAACTCCTTATAGATTTGATTTATTATTAAAACCCTAGACTCCTTTGTGCTTTGGAAAATTTTGAGAAAGATGGGGGGTTAGTGTGTGTAAGATGCACTAGATGTGTATCCATACCCCTTGTGTGGGTATGCTACCTACATACCAATACTCTGAAGAGGGATCAAGCCATATGTAGTTCTCCCACTTGATGTGTTTTATGTAATTGTGTGTATGAAGATGAAAAGTGCTAAAACTAGGTGTGATTAAGGTGGCAAGGATTGGTGCAAGGATTTGAATGTGTTTTTAGTGGTATTGACTAGATGTATGTAGAGAATAAGGAAGATTGCCTTAGTGGTTTTTCTTGTATTCTTGCTTGCTTTGTAATAATTGTCAACCTCCTCTAAATAGACTTTGAATACATTTTTATAGGGATCTATTTGTCATGGGTTGAATATATTGAAGTTAGTATAATAAGAAGGATGATAAGAACTAGAAAAAACTGGCCATTGGGGGTAAAAATGCACTCGGATAGAATCACCAAAAATAGATGCCCTAGGGTTCGACACTATAGTCCAAGTTGGGCACTATAGTTTTGAAGGAATAGGACCCAGGGGGATGGAATCATCACTAGATATACTACTTAGAAAAGGTAAAATCTGGTCCTAAATGACTATGGATGATTGGGAATTAGTGAAAAGGTACCTAGGAGGATCATGAGAGAAAACAAGAGGGACATATGATTTGGGTATCACAAGCCACACTCAAGTTACCAATTTTCACATTTTATATGAATTACACTTTTCTATCCCAAATTGATAGCTAAGGATTCAATTGGCATAGACATCCTCCTTGCAAAAAACATACTAAAAAATGATGGAGAGAAAGAGGAATTAGACATAGTTACTCAATTTAGAATAAAAATACTTACAAATGTTACCCACAAGGCCAAGGTTGCACATGACAAGGCCACTGACATGCTATATGACAGAATATTTTTTGAATAAAGTGTCATGTTGGCCAATAGATTATGAAGATAACCTCCTTTTAGTAGAAGAGGTTAAGAGTAAATTCAAAGATGTGATCAAAAAATAATCTGCACGAGATATAGTCTTTACCTTGAGCTCTATCTACCACTACATCAAGTATCATAGCACATTGAATAAGATGGGTAAATATATTCAAGAATATAGAACTTTTAGGAGGGAACTTTTCAATACAGTAGTAGATTGTGAGATCACCAACCTCTACATTTTTGTTCTAAATGAGGATATAATCTAGAAGATATTCAAGGATTTTCATGCATATGTTGATAAATTACAAGCCGATAAAGATAAATAAGTAGAATAAGTATTAGAAATAGATTAATTCTTTCTATTAAAAGCATTGCCATATATTATATTTTCATTATTGTAAAAACATTGTAAAGTTATAAAAACATTGTAAAGTTGAAAAAACACATCTTGTAAATTACAACTATCTTTTGACAGCTCTTTTTAAGAAAGAGACATCTGTATTTTACACTTTCTATTTTGATAGGTTAGAAATTATAAAAATTAGACTTGAAAATTACACTTTTCATTTTGAAAAGTTTTAACTACTTAAATTGTAAAATCACATATTGGAAATTTCAATTCTAGTTTGGACATAGTGGTATGACTTGTAAGCTGTAAAAGTCTCACTTGAAATATATATATTAGGGTTTTGAAAAAAATTAACTTATGTTATTTTTTAGTTATATTTTATTTAAAGGTTGAGTTTCACTTTGGAACCTCCCATTTGCATGAAGACAAGTTACAGCTGAACTAGAGAAGAAAGAAGCATTACATGAAAATTTCTTAAGTTCCTTCAATGCCACACCAACTCAAGATCATGCCTATCTCTTTCTTTATCATTTTCTAACTTTTTCACTACACCTTGGATGTCATAACAGTTTTTTAGAATGCTTATTTCCATGGAGTTTCCATATTTGCATGATTCTCTACTAGGCATTAGAGTTTTTGATAACTACATCTCATTTATGAGATATTTTGTATACATATAGGTAGGACCCCATAATGCATTAATGTTTTTATTGTTAAGAATACTATTCCGCATTTTGAGTATCTTTTCTACATGTTGTAACTTGGGGAATGAGAAATAATTGAAGATTTGTCTTTTGTGTCTAAGAAATCCCTATTTATGAAAAGTTATTTGAATATTTGTGGATATTGTAATTTTTATTGTAGTCAAAAAATTTCATTTTTGGTTTTTTTCTACCCTTTTGGAAGATTGTTTGATTAAACTAAAAAATCTTATCCCTTCTATGAAAAATAGAAAATATTGCCTTTGATTTCCCATTTGCATGAGTTTGTGATCCTATAAATTTCAATCTATTTTCCTATTTTGTTGTGTTAATTCAAGCAATCATTAAAATCCACTATAAAAATATTTGATGTAATTACCATTTTTAGTTTTGAAAATTTTATTCTCAAACTCGTTTTCCAATCAAGCCCTAGTTTAGGAGTAAGAACACTAAAGGAACAAAATTTCTATAAAATTGGTATTTTATCAATTACACTAAATTTAGTGAAACTAAATCAGCCTTCTCTCGAATTTCAACTTAATTCACCAAGTGTTCAGAATAAATCATAAATTGATGCAAAACAATTTCAAAAAATTGTAATAATAATAGATATAAAAAGAGATGCATAAAGAACAAAAATAGAATGCACAACAAGAAGATAAAATTTAATGTGATTCACCCAATGTAAGATACATCCACCATGAAACACTTACTCAAATTTTATTATAGACCATGAGAGTATAATCCACTCTCAGATTAGTCTTATCACAATTACAATGCACAAATATTATTTAGAGCTACGTTCAATAAACCCTCTTGAATTCACACACTCTATTCTTGATTCTCAAATCCTTCTTCTCGTGATATATTACCTACGAAATATCCATCTATACATAATACATCAACAAAGTGGTTTTACAAAATAATGGGTACTAAAACTATGGGTAAAGTCAACCCAAAATGGTTTCCCATTAAAGAGTGTATAGTACATTTCAAATATACAATATTTGAAATACATTTTAATTTAGAAATAGGTTCCATAACACAACAATCTCCCACATGGAGACTGATTTCCTCTGAGTAGGATTCTCAACCCTTCACTATCATCTATGAAGGCTAATTAAAACTAAACATAGCTTCAGTTTCTCCATTATGACCACTTTGGTCATCATGTCTAAAAGATTTTGACTAGTATGAATCTTCTACAGATTCAACTTCTCTTCTTATAAATCTATTCTAATGAAATTGTACCTCAAGTGTATATGATTCATCCTAGAGTGGAAAGTAGAGTTTTTTTCTAGATGTATAGTAATATGACTATCACTATACAACTTTCCTTCCTCCTACTTATACCCCAACTCTTAAATCAACTTCTATAACCAAATCATTTCTTTGATTGCCTCTATGGAAGCAATGTACTCAGCCTCTATGGTTGACAATGCCACAAATTTTTATAGTCATGAAGTCTAGCTCACCATTGTGTCAACTATAGTAAATACATATCCTATTATACTCTTGTATAAATCTCTATCCATGTCTAAATATACATAACCACATAAAGTGGTGTCCAATCCACCATAGCTTAAAACTATCCCCATGGTACCTCTTAAATATTGAAGGATCCACTTCACTACCTTCTAGTGTTCTCTACCTAGATCACTTATGTACCTACTTACTACTCCAATTGCATGGGAAATATTTGATGTAGTGCACACCATGGCATACATCAAGCTACCAAGAACTAATGAGTAAGGCACATGTGACATCTAGATTCTCTCTTCTTTTATCTTGTGACACTACTCTTTTGATAACTTGAAAAGACCTACCAAAAGAGTCCCAATCAGTTTAGCATCCTCCATATTAAACCTATCCAAGACCTTTTTAATGTACTCTTCTTGGGATAAATTTAGCTTTTGTTCCTTCCTATCCTAAGTTATTCTCATACCAAGAATTTATTTTACTACTCCCAAATCCTTCATAGTAAAGGAATTACTAAGTTATTCTTTGAGTGCATTTATTTCCTACATGTTCTTACCTATAACCAACATGTCATCCACATATAGACATAGGATAATGTAATCACCATCATCAAACTTATTGATATATACAAAATAGTCTGAATGACACCTAGAGTATCCCTATTCCATCATAAAACTATCAAAATTATTGTACCACTATTGTGGAGCTTGTTTCAGGGCATACAAGCTCTTATTTAGTTTCTACACCATGCTCTTCTTTCCTGTGACCTCATATCTTTATGGTTGCTTCATAAATAGGTCCTCCTCAAAATTGCCATGAAGGAATGTATTCTTCACATCCATCTACTCTAAGTGCAAGTCTTTCATTGCCACTATCCCAAGAATAGTCCTTAGAAGTCATCTTTAACATTGGGGAAAAATTCTCATCAAAATGAATTCCCTTCTTTTGTGTAAAACCCTTTACCATTGACTAGGACTTGTACCTTTTCTTTCCTCCATCATCCTCTTTAATTTTATACACCCACTTATTCTGAAATGCTCTCTTACCTTTAGGTGGGGTTACTAAATCCCAAGTCTAATTTTCCATGAGAGACTGATGTTCCTCATCCATTGCTTGTTCCCACTTCTTCCTAACATCTACCTACATTGCTTCTTTAAATCACTGTAGCTCTCCATTTTCAGTGATTAATAAATAATTAAGAGATGCATAAAAAAATTTAGGTTCCCTTCTTACCCTAGAAGACCTTCTCACCATAGGATTTTGGGATTCTTGTGGATTAGGTGCCTAAATTGGTTGCTTGGACACTTTTTCATTTACAATGTCCTCTAATAATATGTACTCTTTTATGGAATCCTCTTTCTGATCCTGAAACTACTATTTATACATGAATTTTTAATTAAATACAACATCCTTAGATCAAAATATTTTCTTGTCCTTAAGACTCCAAATATAGGAACCAAAGTCATCTTCACCATAACCAATAAAGATGCATTTTTTAGACTTAGCTTTTAACTTGGTCCTATCATCCTTATCAATATGAATGAAAGCTTCATAGATAAATATTCTAAGAAATGAATAATCAATATTATTAGTAGACCAACCTTCCTTAGGTATGCCTCCATCTAAAGTAGATGAAGGTCCTCTATTTATCAGATATATAGTTTTGTTTACTGCTTCTACCCAAAATTGAAGAAACAACCCTGCATGCAACCTCATGCTCCTAACACACTCCATGATAGACCTATTCATCTTTTTTAGCACTCCATTATATTATGGAGTTATTGGAACCATCCTCTATCTATGAATTTCATTCCTTGAATGGTAATCAAAAAATTCATTGTTGAAATATTCCCCACCATTATATGACTTGAGACATTTTAACTTGAGACCTATTTCATTCTCAACCAAGAATTTTACATATTTTAAATGTATCAAACACATAATATTTTATCCTAATAACATACACCCAAAATTTCCTAGTTGCATCATCAATAAAAGTGACATAATAAGATGACCCACTAATAGAAGATACTTGAGTCAAATCCCATACATCTGAATGAACTAGCTCTAACTTATTCTCCTTCCTTATAATCCCAACCCAAAAAAACTTTACCCTTTTCTATTTTTTATACACACAATCTTCATAAAAATATAAATCAAACCATTTCAATTTGGGTAACTGATCCTTCAAAATTTTCATACCCTTTTGGCTCATGTGACCAAGCCTATTGTGCTATAAAGTTGCATTTGCATCTGTAACAACTAAATTACAATAATCAACACTACTTGATAAATATAGGGTACCAAACTTCCTATTTATACCATAAGAGTACCCTTATTCACCTTCTAAGAATATGCTATAAATGTCAACATATAACCTTCACTTCCTAGCTATCCTGTAGATACCAAATTCCATCTCAACTTAGGCACATGCCTGACACCTTTTAGTAGCTAAGTTTTCCCATTCTACATCTTGATATAAACACTTCTTTATCCTAAAATGATACAAGGCTCATCATCACCAAGGTAAACATGTCCAAAAACCCCTTTAACATAATCAATAAAATAATTCTTATATGGTGTAGCATGAAAAGAATCCCTTGAATCTAAAAACCAAGACTCAACAATATTATCAATGGAGACAATTAATGCATCATGATAAATAGTACCTATTGCTACATTAACCTCCTTGATGTCTTCCTAATTTTTATTCTTATTTTTAAGAGACCAACAATCTTTCTTCACATGCCCAATCTTTCCATAGTGCTAACATACCATCCTGGCCATTGATTTTGATCTTCTAGGACCATTTGACTTTTGACACTTTCCTTTTCCCCTAAACTTTTCTCTCCCTCTACTCTACACCACCAAAACATCACCTAAAGTATAAATCTCCCCATAGATTTTTCATTGCATTTACTCATTAAGGATTACTCCTATGACATCCTGAAACTTCAACTTGTCATTATTAGAGATGAAGTTGCTCACAGCCATTACCAAGCTATTCCAAATCTCTAGTAAGGAACACAAAATATGAAAAACCTTAACTTCATCATTAAAATCCAATTTTATCAAATTCAACTTAATCAAATTCATATTAAATTCATTTAGATAATCAGCAACTGAACCATTTTTTAACATCTTCATATTAAATAGATTTTTCATTAAAAGTATTTTATTAGAAACAAAGTGTTTCTCATATAACCTTCCTAATGCATTCATGAGAATTTTTATGGTCTTCGCCTATGATATATTAAATGAGACCAAAGATGCAAGGCATAACCTGATGGCCCCAAGTGATTTCCTATCAACCATCTCCTAAGAATCATCTATCATAGTCACTGGTTGCTTTAATTTTCCTCTTAATGGATCATGGAGGTCCTTCTAATAGAGGTAATCCTCTATTTGCATCTTCTATAGACCAAAGTTATATCCATTAAACCTTTCAACCTTTGATCTATGATCATTTATCCATAGCTCCCACTTGAACTAATAATCCTTCTTATGATTCAACATTTTAGAAAATAGACCCTGAAGCTCTAATACCAATTATTAGGTATAAATAAAAAATTAATGCCAAAAAATTTCATAGAATTGTAATAATAATAGATATAAACAAAGATACATAAAAAATAGAAATAAAATACATAACAAGAAGACTAGATTTAATTTAGTTCACCCAATGTGAGCTACATCCACCTAGATACACTTGATTAGATTTTATTACAAGCTAAGAGAGTACAATCCACTCTTAAATCAGTCTTCTCATAATTACAATGCACAAATATTATTTGGAGCTATTCTTAACACACCCTCCTTAATTCACACCTAAATTCACACACTCTATTCTTGCTTCTCAAACCCTTATTCTCCTGATATATTACCTACAAAATATCTATCTATACATAATATATCAATATAATAGTATTACAAAATAATGGATACCAAAACCATGGGCAAAGTCAACCCAAAATGGTTTCCCATTAAAGCGGGTCTAGAAATTTTTGAAATACATAGTGTATTGTACATTTTAAATGTATAGTATTTAAAATACATTATAATTTATAAAAAGACTCCACAACACAACACCAAGGTCCTATGGCTTGGAGGTGTTCCCATTATATCATTAGATTTTTGTACAACAATCTGCTATATCAAGAAATAGGTACAAAATATATGTGATAACACAATCCATTATGCATGAGATTTACTCTCTATAGGATAAGGTGTTACATCTTGAATGGGGAGCTACTAGGCCATCACATGCCTTGGATTTTCATGTTCTTTTACATACATATTTATCATATTAAATAGAGATAAATCCTATGCCATCCATATTTATGGCACTTGAGATTACCTTGTATGATGGTAAGGTGACCTAGAGAACCATCTAAGATATTTTCACATAGTCTATTTAGACTACATGTCCAATGATTGGCTCCTTATTATTTTTTTCACATGTAGTCTAAAGGACTATGCCTTACAATGGTTCAATGATATTTCAAATTAGTATATCACCACATTCAATCCATTAGGAGATATGTTTTTAGCACACTTTTCAATTAACATTAGTGATAAGATCTCATATGCTCGATTAGCATAATTAAAACAAAAATATAATAATCTTATTATAGAATATATCTTGAGATATAAAACTATATTGTCAAATATGACTAGTCCCATGGTAGATAGAGAGCTCCAACATATATTCAAATAGAGCTTACTACCAGAATTTCATGAAGCTATCTTATTCAATAATTTTTTAACTTTCACATATTTATGACACATAATGAAGGAAAAGGAATTCAAGCTCCTCTCTATGGGCAAATTAAAATATACAAGTGGATCAAAATCAACTACTAAGAGTTATAGTAATACTACATACAAATTAATGGCCACTAAAAATAAGTGTGATCCAAAGGACACAATTAACACAACTTCAGAGCCATCTCCTCACTTGGTTTTATCAAATCATCCATAGAGAGTTTTCACAAGCCTTATAAAATCATTAGCACATGTTTTACAATAGCTTATAAAATACAAATTCATATCTCTCCCTCCCATCAAATAGGTTAATATGACATGGCCTCTTCCAAAGAGCTATAATTACACTACATTTTATGACTATCATAGGGAACCATGCTATAGTCCAAACTAATGCAATACCTTGAAACATAAGATATAATATTTGATATGGTCCAAGATAATTTATATGGACACACCCACAGAGGCACCCAAACGTCAAAAACTAGAAGCTAAGGCATCAAAAATATTCTTAGATCCATTTCCAAAACATAAAGATAATGAAGTATGGGGTGCTTCAAGTTTCACTATATGTATTAGGAACTTCCACCACCAACATTATATCACATTAATATAGAGGATGCACACCCCCTACATAATATCAATGGCGTGTATCGTACTATAGTACCAAGTAGACCACTCATCATGTTCTCAAAGCAAGATATTGTTGATGATGATTTAGATTTATATGCACTCTTTGTATGAGCTTACATTGATCATCATCCTATCCAAATTATTATGGTTGATAATGGTTCAAGTATTAACATGTGAAATATCACACTTATGCAACATTTTGGGTATTTAGAGTAGGGAATTTCTCCTACCGATAGTTATCTATGGTTTTAGTGGCCATGTTCAAAGCTCTATTAGGGAGATTGTAATTCAACTATAGGTTGGACTAGCATATATGGCCACTATATTCTTAGTATTACCTAGTGTAGTAATATTTGACATGTTATTAGGTATGCTATGGATATAGCATCTATGATACATTTATTTCACTATACACATATGCCTCATGTATATATATGATAATCAAGTGATCATAATTAAGGGTATTTCATATAAGTATCCTTTACCTATCCCATAGGAAGTTAGTCTGTAGTTATGAGTTACAATTATGAGCACATTTCCCATTAGTAAACCATATATTTCAATGGATACACTAGTGTAGGTGAGGTATACTCCTATAGTGTTACTACATACTAATACTCTCCCACAAAGACCATTATTAGAGAGAACCCTACATCAAATATATGTTAAAGATTCTATAGGGTTTCCCTCTACTCCTTTTATTCTAAGATTATTATTATTGATTTCCCAAAGTCATTAGGATAGGGTACCCATGATATCTACAACATCTTATACCAAATGGGTCCTTAAGACCCTACAGTTCATAGCACACCTCAGTTAGTTTTATGGATTTATAGCACCCCTTCAAAATAAGTTCTAGATATAGATCATTTAGTACATCAAGTTTTGGGACCTCAGTTACCTTTTAATACAACATGCATAATTATTGTTCCTTTATTTGGCATAGGTCACATTGATAGTGAGTCTCCCATGAGACTCATTGGTTAATATGTTCCTCCCTTTTTGTACATAGTTTCCTTATTTCTTGATCCTTCTATATAGTTTCATTTTCATGTTGCTTGTACATAGATTATACCTAGAAAATAAAAAATATATAATATGTCAAAATAAAAAAACATTAACTTATTTAATCAAGAATAAAAATAATATATTGTATGCATTGCCTTGTTTACATCTCTTATATTTTATTGACACTACAAATGATAGCTATTTTAATATAGTTAGTTTTTATCATATATACATCACTTGTTTTTATCAAGTGTTCACAGATACTTACAAGACCCAAGTCCACTACATAGATCCATATTTTATACCATCTACCCACTAGGGGAATATATTAAAATAGGGTTCCTAATTGGATACATTCACCCATTTGGGAGCATCTTATACATAGTTTTAATTTCTAGGTTATATATTTCTAAACTCTACATCATATATTTAACATTGTTATATCTTGATATTAATCATCATATACCTACTTATATTTTTTTTTATTACTACTACTTTGGACTTAGTTTATGTACATATTACTCTTATACATATTTATACCACATGTTCATGCACACTTTCATTTTTAGATTTCTTATTTTAGACTTGATTGTGTCTCTATGCTTCTTTTATTTGAGTTAATTTGAATATGCCATTGATATATAGATATATGACACTTATTTTCATTATATATATGCTTTAGAAATGTTCCCATGTCCTTGTGTGTGCATTCTTAATTTTATATTCAAACATTTGAACACGTCCTTCCATGTGGCTCTAAGCCAATGTGCTTATTTTTTATGTATGTGGACATTTGAATATGTCTTTGTATGTATTAATTTCTCAAATTTAGTGACATGTGCCCATATACCATGTATTGTGGCCCCTTGGCCTATTTTTAATGCCTCATGTGTGTTATATGCATTATTTCTTATATACATCATGGCCATGACACTTGTCTTTTGATTATCACACTCCAATTTTGGATGACATGAGGAACATCATGTATCTCATTTTCCTACTTGGGTGCTATTATGGACATCATGAACCATCCCCCTAGGTAGCTACTTAGTTATTACTTATATTTATTTTTTACATACATTGTTATATCTATCTTGACATCCTTGTGAGTGCTAGACTTAACACACATCACACACTACAAACCTATGCTTAGATTCACTTACATTATGATGTTATGTATGCACATCATATTAGCTTGTTATGCAGATCTCATATATACTAAAAATAACACACATTTTATAGAAATTATTATTTTAAGGTTAGTTATTTCATAGGTTCAACAACTTCCCTCAAAATAAGGGGCATTCACAGGGCTTTATAATAAAGATCAGTCTATTTGAATGCACTCAAAGTACACTTTTCATCACACAGGCACACTAACATAGAAATCAATTTCAGGAAAACACAGTGGGAAACAATGATATAATGATAAGTTCTAGTTTCATAAAAATTAGAATAGTTGGACATTAGCAACCAAATTGGGAGACTAGTGCCACATGGTGTAACTGTCTAAGATATGGTGCTACTGTTTAGTAGCCTCAATTTAAAAAAAATATAGATTGGTTAGAAAATTACATTAGGTATAGTCCAAGCTTATATAGGTTTAGTTATATATTACCAATTTTATCTTATTTTAGCTTAGATTCATACTAGCTTACTCAGATTGGGAGCATCATACATAACATGATCATTTTAATTTCAATTTAGATGCTTAGATATAAATAATTACAACTCAATCTAGAATACATATACTCATATATCAAACTTGTGGACATGTGTGTGGCACATTATTTACATATGCTCACTTATATACTAGTTGATTAGATGGAATGATAAACTCCATGTCATTATCTATGTTGTACACATCTGATACCATGTTCTCAGTTACACACTATATTCATACCTTACTCTATCTATAATGCCTAGCATTCTTGAGTGGCCTAGAGTCACCTAATATTCTTGAATGGATATAGAGCTAACATAAACAATTACACATCTCCAATTACATCACATAATTTCAATTTTATATGCATCTACTATACATGGGTAGACAATGATGAATTCATAGTCTACTTGAGTTCTTGATCCACCTATATGAGAGGATTGGACACACAATTAGTCTAATACATGTTATTCATAGGTCATGATCCAATAAGTAGGGGTGAGAAATGATGGAGTCAAAAATAGATTTATTTTTTTAACCATCCACATATGGGTATTAAGAAATCCATTGACTCAATCTAATTTATTGACTGATTGATCACTATCTACACACGCACAGGTTGTCACTAGGTTTATGAATTGGTTCATATACCTAATGAGGTGTAATCATTCCTTTCCTATCTCTTATTTATTTACTCAATTTTGTCTTTTGATTTTGATATATCTTAAGGATTGATCTATACACATTTCATTTGTAGGATACACAATGGAACATGTTTCACATACTTGGATCCATGTTCACA
Source organism: Torreya grandis (assembly GCA_037957365.1). Taxonomy (NCBI): domain Eukaryota; kingdom Viridiplantae; phylum Streptophyta; class Pinopsida; order Cupressales; family Taxaceae; genus Torreya; species Torreya grandis. Next base: position 931,817 of record JARHVA010005588.1, on the reverse strand, counting down.
AGCTTTGCTTATTAGGTAAGTCCAAGTATGCTTCTTTATCCTTTATCCTATCCATTTCAATTTTTTGAATTTTTAGAATAAAGTGGGGGGTAATGTAATCACCTAAAATGACACTTGAGTGCTAAGAGTGTTACTTGAGACCACCTATCCCAAGTTTAACCATGGACCTTTACTAGGGCCTATTTAGACACTTATCCAACCTTCATTCAGGCTACACACATCCCTAAATCAATCCCAGAGCCTCAATTTGACATATTTTCCCTTAATGCCTTAGGTTATGCCACTTAGCCACTAACACCATAATTTGGACAGTAGTGCCCCATGGTGCCAATATCCTAGTTTTGGCACTATTGTCCTTTTCCATCTTTTTATTACCAATAGATATATTTTCAAATGAGCACCCCCTAGGATTATCCAACACATAATTTAAGACCCATAAAAGTAATATAATAATATATATACATTAATTTTAGTCCTATATCCACTAGATGGAAACCAAATGCAAATTACATAACAAACTCAGAACAAGTTGTGCACAATCAAAGGTTATCAATCCTCATTCTACACTAATTCTCCATAAAACCTTATATAACATTCTTAAGCTTAGATTACTAATATTTTTAGTCAAAATCACATTCAAATAACTTAATCAAACATTTATACTATCTTCACTTGCACCAGCACTTAGGTGGGGAAAACTACATCGGGCTTCATCCCTCTTTGGAGTATTTGCATGTAGGAAACTCTCATCACAACATGGTGTTGAGGATGTCCAACCTACCCCACTAAGAAACACACTTTATTAATTGTGCCAATTAGATGCCTTAAAAACATGGATTTTTAGGGTTTGCATATAAAATTAGTCAAAATAAGTCATCTACATATATCCAAAACTCATGCACATAGGAATAGATTTGGTAGGCCTAGACATAGGTGAACCCAAAAGCTCAAAATAGTTATACACAAAGGACACTAGTGAAAAAAATGAGACACTAGATCCACATGGAGCTATTATCCAATTATGGAACTATTATTTAGGAAGGGTTTTGACACTTGGGTCCTATCCATGATACTTAGATTAGCCTCTGTTTTAGTTCATAGCCTCTAGATCTCCTGTTTCAGTCATTTTCCAACTAAGTACTTATTTACATTAATTATTTATATTTTTATAAATTTCAAACTAAATAAATTATATTACAAATTAGTTATTGTATTTATTGTATATTTATACCTTGATTAACTATACTTAGACCTTTAGCAACCTAGGATTTATTTCTACTAAGTCCTAAAACTTTTAAACACACTCATTTTGATTTTGCCACTTTTTTACTTGGACTTGTGCTTTAAGAAATGTAGTAATAATATGTATGGGTTGTTGAATTTATTTATCTATTATAGGATTACCACTGTCAATTGTACTTTTTGTTTTTTAATTCAAATCCAAACTATTATCTTTATGATGCCCATGCATTTTATGATATTCACAATAGTATTTTGATATTCTTAGAGGAGATATAGAAGGTAATGAATCAATATATTTTGAATCATTTATCTTAAAATCTCACTTGAATTCTTATTATACTTTTTTAACATTTTTATGATCATTATTTGTAGATGTATATTGATTTTGAACCTTTAGTTATGATGATATATTTGGAGGAAGGACATAACTAGGAGATGTATAAACATGCAAAATTGACAATAGAAAGCCCTAAATTTATTCAATTTCCACATGATTTGAACTTTGCACTAAAATAATAATTTTTAGGTTGAAATTATTCTGTTAGAATTCTCATAGTGATGATTTGATCTTGAAGGGATTCATAGTGGAAAACCTTAAGAACTTTTGATTGAACATGCATATTAATATCAATAGGAGATTAAGATATACTAAGGGAGCATGTAATTATTTATGTGTGGTGGACACTAAGGGTGATGCTAGAGATGATTAAAAGGAAGAAACTATAGGTTCTATCAAGGAATAACTAGTCATATCTACATCCTAGTTGTAATAATATAGGGGAAGATTCATTGGATTTAGTAGCACTAAAATACTTAATGTGATTTTCCCATATGTATTTTTTTATATCCTTTTATATTAATCAGATGTCATTAGCAAAAGATAATTGTGCACACAAATCTTGGTGATATTATGTTTCTCTATTCTTCATGATTTTATAATCACTTTTGGGTGTTGGGTATTTTTACATGTCTTGGTGAGTGTAGGTGATGATTTCTTATGGGTTTTATCATGCATGTGACTTACAGTAAAGTTACTCTCAAAATTTGGTTATGTAATCAATTTTCTTGTTGAGTCTAACCTTGATATGTTTAATTAATGTTATATCATGACATGTTATTATAGGAATTTGAATTGAGTCTATGAGATGCTACATAGAAAATTATTAATTTATTAATAAATTTGACTAGAACCTTAGTTAAGATCATAACCATGTTAATCTTGTTTTACAAAAAGAATTTTGGACATGATGGAGACAAGCACATTTTTGCTTTATTTTTTCATTAAACTTGGATAATTATTAAATCATTCTAAAAAAATATGAGGATAATTTAATAATGTATTGGATGCATCGAATGATTTTGAAAGATGAGTGAATATGAGGAATAAAACTAAAGGTTTTCCACTTGTAGTTTTGTGCCTTATCCTCAATGGTTTTAATGATGAGAGTTAAAATTTAGTAGCCACTCTTTGAGATCACAATCCCCATGTCAATTGTGGAGTATTACTTGGTTTAAATGGTGATGTAGGGTTGTGGCCTAAACATGGGGTGAGTTGTAGCAAATCCTAAGAAGAGAGTGGTTTTGGGAAAGACGAGAAGGGAAAGAAAAAAAGGAAATTAGAGTATAGTCTTTGAACACATGCACGTTATTTTCTCCTTATTTTTATGTTTTCTATATATTAGATATCTTGGTTATTATGATAAATGTTTTATTTTATTTTTGACATTTCATGGGATATAAACCCATATATGCATACCTAGTTATGTATATATTAGTATATATCTCAAATTAGGGTAGTTTGCATATATTTGAGAGTATTGTCTATTGACCTTGGATAGTTTAAATTTAAATTCATGGATGAATTCCCTTTGCATGAATTAAATGTCATTGTAATTATATGTTGAGTGATATACCTATGATGGGGTTTTATAAAAGGGTTAAACCTTAGTTATGACACCATGCACATCTAGTTTTATTTTTATTATTGTTGGCCAATAAGTGAGTGCTTATTTTCATTTCATTAAAAAACTTAGATGTAAACGGCCTTTTTTTGGTGTTAGTCAAATTTCATTAGCTCCTATAAATCAATCTCCTTTTGTGGAAGATTGACTTTACATGTAAAAAATTTAGAGTGTAGACTGGAAACATTACCATTTTTGGTTGGACATTGTGTTGGTTTATACATTTAAAAATAATCTAACCCTAGTCTCGAAATACTAAAAATTATATGTTTCTTCTTTCATACATTTTTCAAATGATGTAGGATGGTGTTAATTTTGACATAAATTCACGATTGTTGGGTACTTTTTGGATTGGATAAAGTATGGTTGAACATTGTTTATGTATTAATAAATTGATTGCTTTAGAAACATGACTATTCCTTTGATGTGGAATGGTTTCTTGATATTCAACTTGAATTTAAGTCTTAATGGAACATTTTTTTAGGTGGCTTTTATAATATAAATGTGAACATGTGTTATTTTACACCCTTTTTGTTGATAGTTGGGCTTATTGAGTTAAATATTTTATCTCTATGTCTTTGATATTCTATTAGGTTTTGGATTTTATGGGTAAGAATAATGAAGTTTGATTTTTTCGTATGTCATTGGTGTTGTAGTAAAAAATTTAAATGGAAGATGACCTCTATTTGAATTTAATGATTGCATATAATAATGTTCCACATTTTTATGACCTTTAAACATTATCATGTATGACCCCTTTTTTAACACTTTTTTTCTTATGAATTCCATTATGGGTACACTCCTAGTGTTTTAAAAAGATTTTTATGGTTATAAAACTCTTTATTTTCCTTTCATAAAAAGGCACATTACATTAAGTAGTACAACCATGTGGTAAGTTGACCAATTTTATTTTTGATGTGATTTATATCTTAAAAATATTTATGGTATGTTACATTTATTAGTGAATTGCACTAATACTATCATATAATTCCTGATTTTAAAATAATGCCTTGGAAACATTTATAAAAAGGACAAATGCATGAACTATTACTTTGATGATTGACATTGTGGTATGAGTAAATTATTCCATTCATTTTTATATATTCTAATGAGATTTTGAAGTTGTTAGCACTATGAGGAATGTTTATATTAAAGGTTATTAAGTTCAATTATTGGTTGTGACATAGATCATGATTAGCAATTTAGGCATGAGAGTTATTACTCCTATTTTATTTGCCTACTTGAAGTTTTACCCCAATTATGAAGAAAGTTTAATTTACGATTATTGTTAATGGAGTTTTCCCTGAGTTCTATATTCATTTATGGTAATTAATTACACTATGAATTATGTTTTACCTCTATAATTATTTACCCATGAAAAGTTACATGAAACACTCATTTTATTTTTTCTGAGCTTTTCTTGTTTGAGTAAAAATCTAATGGTTAAAAAATGCTTATCTAGAAAGAGGATTAACATTACTATCTTATGTTAACTCATGTTTTTGAATTAATTTAGTACAAGTGGTTATTCATTTTCTAGAAAATCTTTCTTTCAGCCTATAAATTTCTCCCTCTAACTTATAGGAATTGATTGGCACATTTAACGATACTTATCTTCTGCCGATTGATTTTGAGACCAATTTAAAATGAATGTACTATTAGAAACACTATTATTTTTACTAACACTTGAGTTAACTTTATATGCTTATTTTTGCATATAAAGTTGTATTGTGACCCTATTTAGTGGTTTTAGCATGGATTTTATAGGCAACATTATTTGTCATATTATCAAGTTTTCTTTTTAGGTTTCAAGTAAACACTTACCTACATAATTGATGATTATTTTATACCCTTGTTAGTGAATTATATAATAGTAAAATAATTGTTATGAATTATGTATTTAGGAGTAAAATAATTTATGTTTCCTAGGTGTTCATTTTGTTACGTGATTAAGGGAATTGATGTCACACCATTACTCATTTGTGTTGGAAAAGAATCATTTTGAGAAACTGGTCATTGGAAAAATATTTTCATGAATACTTTGGTTATTTTGTTTTAATGTAAAATAAAAATTAAAATATCTGAACTTGACTAAGGCCTTGCATGAATTTTGTGTCTTGGAAATTTCTTGTTGCTAAAAAACAATATTTTCTTATAAATATATAGTTTTTGGTAGACTATTCATCATCATTATTATTCATTAGTAGTTGGATCAAGTGTGATCTCATACTTAGGCATTATGTCATCATGTTAGTGTCCCTTATTATAAAGATATTGTAGCATAAACTACCAAGCTTTATTGGATCCAGGGATCAAGATGTGATTGTCATTATCTGTTATAAATAAAAATTTATTATTTGAAATCAATAACCATTTAAAGTTATATTATGCATGTGTAATTATAATAAAATGATTAAATTTGGTTTCTTAGTAAACATGGTTTTTATAAAGGATGGATAGTTTAATGTAAACCTTGTGTGACTTGAACCTCTATGTAGTTATAATCTATTGTCATATTTACATAATAGTGTAACAAGTTAAAAAAATGTGATTTTTAATAAATCTGAGTTGGTGAAATTATATTTTTGTTGTTTTAGGTATAATGGAAACTTGAAACTATAAAGGAAAACTTGGGTTCCAATGAGGACATTTAGTACAAGACTCATTTGAGGCATCTAAGGCATAAACTATTATTTTAAAGAGATTATATGTAAGGAATTACTTATTTATTAAGGATATGCATCAGTTGTCAAGTAAAAATGGTGGTTCACTTGAAGTATAATATGATTTAGTTATCTCAATCATTTTACTATTATATTTTTCACCATTATGCATGTTGTTCTTGAATTTTATGTTTTTGTGTGTGATCTAAGGTGGGATTGTGATATGATTAAATACATGTTAAAAGTTAGTAAGGATTGTAATGAATCAAAAAGCATAATTTGTTCCATCATAATGACAGAGAAACCAATTTTTAGGTGATTAAAAGATTATTCTACCCTAGTAATGAATGTGGATAATTGGATTTCTATGCGAAAGTTTTATTCACTTGAACTAGTAGTTAATACCCTTTCCTTCATTTTATGCTATCTTGTTAAATGTAGAATTCTTTGTCAGTCATAGTTTAATGTTGATATTTTATGGCATGTATATTTTTATGATTATAATAATTTCCACCCATGATTTTAAGAGTCTTATGGGAGGTAAAAGGTCTAAATGTAATTTGGCCATTTATTCTAGTAGTTCTCATACCAAGGAGACTGTGGTAGACTTTTGGTTGACACTACATTATTGTGTCCCATATAAAACATTCTTAAGACTTAATGAGGTTTAGGGTTAAAATAAGTTGTATCCTTATAATACAACTACTAATGAATATATTAATATTATTTTAGTTGGACTTAATTAAATAAGTTGATAAAAAGTAATTAGTATATAACTCTTTGAGCGATGACTATTTTTGAATAATATTTTAGGAGAAAATTATTGTATTTAATTTTGAGTAAGCATTATTGAGATACATAAATCATTTAAATAATATCTGAGAAATAATGTTCTTTTCCAATGGTAGTTAACTTCAATGCCATTGTAGAGAGATCTACATGTATAACTAGTGTGTATGTATTTCTACAATAGGGTCAAGTCTTATTATTATGTTTTATTGTAATCTGTTAGGGTCATTATGTGGAAGAGGTGAAGAGCCTCAATAAGGATAAATGTTAATCCTATGGAAAGGTAAATAGCTAGATGATTATTATTGGGATTTTCATAAAACACTTAACATGTTGGTTAAAAGACTTTCCTACAACTAATTTAGGAATAACAAAATAATCTAGTACATTATATTGTCATATAATTATTAGAATCATCTTTGCAAGTACATAGATTGGTGTTGAAATAAGAAGTATCATAACCTTAAAAAGTCAAAAAAAATTATGGGTTGACTTTGGATGGATTATGACATTGGTATCAGAGCCAAGTTACAATGCTAGGGATGTTTAGGGTAAGAATTTGTCATATATTGATCAGGGAAGTTAAGGTTGAATTATAAATGAACTATTTTGTACCTACAATATAATATTTTCATCTCAATAACTAAATGGGGAAAGAATTATATTCCATGACTCTGAGATGCTGAAAGACATCAAATTTATTTTAAGCCAAATAATTCAAGGAATTATGACAATTTCTTGGTAGTATTATGATGTTCACCAATAGCCTTGGTTGAGTCAACCCTTTCCAAATTCAAGTTACATTAGGGAAATATTCACTTAAATACATTTGGATTTTATGGTTAGGATAATAGGAATAAAGGTGGTAAAATTATTTCTCTTAGAATTAAGGGAAGATGCCGAATATCCATTGATGGATTGTATGGGCAAATCATCGTACAATGCTTAAGGTATGACATCTGTGAGAAGTCCAAGTGTATGAATCAATCCTAAAATGATAAATAAGGTATAATATATGGTTTTTTATGGTGGAATAATTTTTTTTAGGGATCTCAACTTATAAATTAAAACTACGAGTCACTAAATCCATGTGGAATGAATAGTTGTTATATGTTGTTGGTTTAATAGATATTTAGTGTTTGTTTACAAAAAAAATGTTATTGGGAAAGGGTGGTGATATGATTTATATCCTTGATTCATTTTTTTATACATATATTATTAGATGTTGGTTTCATTTAACCAACAAGATTTTTGTGGAAGTGTTGGAGCTTATAGGCTTCATTTTGAAAAAGATGCTTTCAGAGACATTAATGCCTAGTTTGGTATAATATTAGTGATATATCAAGTATAAATTCAAAATTTTAATAAAAATTTAAGTTATGCATGTTTCATATTATTTTTTCTTGTGATGACATGTAAAAATTAATGTTGGTAGACAAGTAGGTTCACCAATGCTTACACATATTATTTTTCTATTTGACACACCTAGAGTTTCATAACTAATATAATTGATAGCTAGTTATTATAACCATTATTAAATTTGATATGTTATTAACATTAATTATTTTATTAAATTAAATATATTGATATGATATTTTATTTTTTCATGAAGGCAATGGATGCAAAAATTAAACTGGTACAACACTCTTATGGTAAGGCTCCTGGCTATAGTTTGTGCTCAGACTTAGTATGGATGAACTAATGTCTATATCAACACAAAAATAATAATTAAAAGATATATTACAATTATAATATTAGATAAGTGTGTAATTAAACACAACATGTTCCCTCATGTTGTAATCTTATATATAACTAACAATTCCTCCTTACTGAAACTCAAGTATGTAATGAATAATAAGTGTTGGTTGCCACTGATAATGTAAACATGATGTAAGTAATTTAATATACTAATTATGTATGAAAATTATGTTATATGATAATGATTTATAATTTATTTTATAATGATAATAATCTTGTGTCGATATTATGCTTGGAATGACCAACATGAAGTCCTGATCAAGTGGTATGAAAATCCTAAGTACCCTCTTCAAGATATGAATGAGGGATTGAGTAAAGGCCCTTATATGCTTGATAAATGATGGTGGGATTGGTTTCATTTTACCATCATGAGTTAAAAATAATATTTAGATAATTTTTAAAACTTTAGGTTTGCATGCAAATAATTTTGAATAGCTTTTCCAATGTCTAATGTGGTTGGTGTGGGGCATTGCACTAATCCATGCATGATAAAGTTTTTAAGAAATTGGCCATGGTAATAATGGTTACAACATGATTTTATCATTATGTAATTAATGTATAAAAAAATAATGTGAAATACATGGAAATTATACTAGAAAATACCACATTGAATGTAATTATTCTATTTAAAATCTAGTTTTATTGGGTTATTGTAACATGCTACAATAATTGTTTTAGGTCTATGTGATGCCACCTCTTTCCTAGAAGTGGGACAAAAGGCATAAATTATTCCATTTTATATATGGTTGATCCTAATGTAAAATTTTAAAATTGAAATGTATGGATATCTCTAGTTATTAATGGTTAGTTCCTTGTGTTAATGATAGGTGTGTCCAAAAGGGAAGGACCAACCTCTTATATTGTAACCCATAGGCACTAGGACAACACTTTTTTGAGGGTATAATGTCATATCCCCATCCTAGCCACCATAAATGGGGAAATATTTATTGGATTAATTATAATTAAATCATTTAATGTGATTTTCCCCATATATGTTTTGTTGTGATCCTTTGGTTTTAAGTGGTCTTTATTGGTAAAAGCCAATCATGCATGTAAATCTCAGTGATGATAAAAATTTTAGTGATTTATTATTTTAAAATGTCTTATGGGTGTTGAGAATTTTTAAAATTCTTAGTGAGTTTATCCAATGACTTATTACTATAGATGTCTGATTTCTAACACTTTTAGGTCAAAATGACTTACTGCAATAATGCACAAACTAGGCTAAATACCATTAAAACACTCTAATTCATCTAAACATGTCACATGTAATTTATAAAACATATTGGTGCATTCTTAATTATGTAAATACACCTTAATAAACTATTAGCTTCATCTAAATCAATGTAATCCAAATTGTTGTTTTACAAGCAACATTCTAGGGCAGTTAACTAGAACAAATATCCAAATTTTGATATTGCATTAGGCACCCATAAGCTAATTAGGATTAATTATCCTAATAAAAAAATCAAATGGATAAGCTTAAAATCCATATAAATTTTCTAATATATAATTATGTAATATTTAAATATTTAATAAATATCTTAATCATGACATTATCCAAAAAGTTGGCAAGCACCAGGTATTAAACACAAATAACTATCAACATTAAGGAATTATATGCACCATAAATTAAATATCATCCAAAAATATTTATGGCATTAAGTTTCCAAAATTGATTAGGAATTTGGCCAATCATATTTATCTTAATCTAATGGCCATAATCAATCTAGAAAATCTATAAATAGAAGGGTCATTATAGACCTTTCATCATGTTTTTTGTGTAAATAAATTCAATAGAAATAATTCAAATTTTTCATCCCTTTTATTCTAATAGTCCACAAAAAATTTAGACAGTGCTTGGATAGATGCTTTGTTGATAGATTTCTTACCATAACATTGACGCATACTTTGAGATCTACATCTAGGCATAATTATGTATGTTTGTTGGCTAGATAATGATGTCTATGAATAAGGTAATAGCTTTTTATTGTTTTCTATTTATTTGTCTTGGAGAGACCTTACCTAATATGAGGAACCATGTTTTAGAAGTTATGTCTTGAGAATTTGTTTGATTTTTAATACTAACAAATAATCTAAACCCTCATGTAATGTTTCCTTACATTTGGCATGCCAGGTGGAGATACACACCTGAAAAAACTCTCCAAGATGTACATAATATTTAAATTACAAAATAAAAACACTATTTGACCTTGAAATATTTATTTTTCCTCTATTTTATCATCTCCTATCCTCTACACATCATCAAGATCAAATTGTGTATCGATAAGGTCACTCCCATAAATGGATAGGTTGACCTATAGATTAGTGGTTTCACATTCCTTATTTATTGTGTTTTCTTTGTGTTTTTAGGAAATCAATGAGAAATACCTGCACATTGGAGAGATAGAAATGTTGAATGGTATTTTGAATTTCTTGTCTCCCTTTGTGTTTCTTAAAAATGGTGAGATTAAACTATGTCTCAATGAGATTACTTATATAAATGGTGAGATCAACCTCCACATCGGTGGTTTCATGACTTCAACTCTTATCATCTTTATGTGTGTTTAAAAAATTGTCAAAAATGACATGTGTATCATTTAAAATGACGTGTATCAGTAAAAACTATTTGTGTATCAGTCAGAATGGCCTATGCATCAAAGAGAATGTCCTACTAAATGGAGATTTCATAAAATTTAATTATGTTTTCTATGATGTTATTTTATTTAAAGTTATGACATCATCCTATCGATTTGCAAGATCATTCTACTAATCATTGAAGTCACTAGACTATGTTTTAGTTTCTTACAAAATGACAAGATTGCTCTGCATAATGGCAAGATCACCTTGTGGGGATTTATTGAGAACTTAAACTATATAATTTCAACTTATTTTACTTATCAAGAATTATCTCTCAAACTGCTAACATATTTATTTCAATCTTTGTGATCTTTAAGAATTTTTTTACATGATTAATAGAACAAAATTGCATTCATATGTCCATTTGGTGTTTAAATAAAGAACCTACACTTCATTTTTTTCTCTAAAAACAATTATGTTTTTTATTATTTTCTTACGTATAATTGCATTTATTTATTTTTGTGTAAATTTTGTGTCTATGCTCTCTCTTTTCCCCCTTTAGGGAGCTTGGGTGACCAAAATACATGCAGGTTATCTTTTTTGTTTATCCAAAATAATGATTGGATTGTGCTATTCTCTTACCCATTTGGGATCTTGAGAATCACAAAAAAATGCTTCTTTCCATATTAATTTTTATTGTGTGGGGTAAATTTCATCACCTTCTCATAATTCCATAGAAAATGATGATTGGGGGTTGATATCACATCATTCGAGGATATAAATTATTGGAATGTTTCATTAAGGCCTATCAAAATTTCCCATAAAGGGTTTCATAAAAGTAACAGTTTAACTTAAAATTATAATCCATTATTCACCATCAAAGAATCTATGGTCTTTTTGATAGGGGACATATCCCCCTATGTATAATCAGACACATGGATATTTTCTTCAAAAGATTTGAGCCCTTTAGGGACCATCTAGTAAGTTGAGTAAAACTTTAATTAAATCCCAAAAATTTAGTATAAATTCACTAAAATAAAAGGGATGAAGTTGTTTGTAAGGGTATATACCCTCACATTAATATTCTAACTTTTATTTCTCATAGGACTGCAAAACATTCACTAATATAGGGGTGTAAAGGTAACAAACCCCAATGATTATCTCACATTTGCAAACCTTTGAGAGAAGGTGGGATTAAAATACCACCATAATTAAATTTAATTATTTAATGGACCTTTAAAAATTTAATGCTCTCAAAGGTGAGTATATGTAAGGTTCAGTATATGTGATGTAAGCTTGCATTGGTTATTAAAATAACCTTGTGATGATTTTGTGTTGATGCTTGTTTTTATGTCCAAAACTCATTATGTGTTCAAAACCAAGTCAAAATACAACTAATTCCAAAATGTATCTTCACATAATTACACACTAATACGTTATATTATCCGCATTCGAAGTCATCTTTTTCACATACCAAAGCATTATGTTCTCTACTTGAAACCAAGTTCTATCTATTTGGCATCATTACATTGCCCATTTATATTAACATCAATCCAAGTGTCTTATTTGATTAAAATTTAAGTGTTAATTCAAACTTATACAAATAAAATTGTAGTTGGGGTTTTTATGCCCCTAATTTAGAGGAATAAAACTTATATGATCCACTTGGGTATCTTAGAAATTCTAAAAATAGTGAATACATGGAGGAACACCCAATTGTGTTTGAGGATGTCTAACCCATTGTTGGGTCTAGTCAAAACCAATTCTCAAAGAATAAATATGAAGTCCTCTTAAGGTTGATAAAATATGGATCTAAGATCCCACTTAATTTTCCTATAGAATAATTACGTAGCCTTGTTTGGATGGGGAGATACCTCAAGAGGTAAATACCAGCCAAAATTAGTCTCTAACCCAAAATTCAAAACCAATTATTACATCATCTAGAAAATAAAAATAATAACTTATTGACCCATACCAACATGGAAATATAATTTATTCCAAAATATATTATATTATTCAACATTGGGTAGATCATCTTATAGCCAATTTGATGACTTCTCTATCTATAACTTCATTCAAAAATTCCTCATTCACAAACCAAACCCAGTCATTAGAGTAACCACAAGATCATTTATACAACCTTACATATAATGTGGATCCATCATCTAATTATATGTAGGTACTCACAATTATTTATTTACAACAAGTTACAACTAATATGCAACATACTTTCTTTAATCACCAAGAATTTCTTTTGGATGCATGACAAGTACCCAAAAAATTTACAACAACAAATTGTAAATATACCACCACATCAAGTGGTGAGTAATTTAAAACACACATTACCTATTTTAAATCAAAATACATCTTCTATTTTTCAAAAATAATAGATTATTTTGAACCAACATCATATTCCCTTTAATTTACAATAATAGATTCCTCAGAATCAATAGTAGATCCTATTCCTTTCACAACAAGTGCCTATTCATCAGTAATAGATTCCTCTAAACCAATAGCACATTGGAAATCCCTTTAAAAATTAAATCCAATTTCAAATCCATTATCAAGCTTATAATTATGGTTATCAAGTTAATATCCTTAATAGAACCACACAAATACGATATATCCCTACTTCTTCCAAACCTAACCAAACCAATCAATTCCTGAATGTCTATCAAAGAACATTCCTTCCATCCCAAAGTGTTCCAAATATCCCAAATGATTTGATATCAAAGAATTAGTTCAAGGTATTCAAGTAGGTAATCAAGGAAAGAAGTATAAATTTGATGACATGTGCCCTTACCCTTTTGACATGAGTTTTTTTCAATTAGATATTTGAGTTTTTTAATTTTAACAAGTATCAATGAAAATGTGATCCAAGGGAGAATATACAATCATTATTTTATTTGAGATTTGTGAATGATGTTATGGTTATGTCATGGAGGTGTCTTGGTGAGTGGATAAAGTGTGCAATGTGCTTATCCTAGTGAGATTGAAATTAGCTTGGTTGATCTTCAAAGTTTGACTCTTTATAGATGATTAGGGATGATTATAAAGTATTGATCATGTGTAATAAGTCCCATAAAAATTGTTTTATGAGATATTGTGTGCATGAGTGGTATTCATCCATTTTTTTATTGTGTTCATCTAGACAATTTAGTCCAGTGGTAAAAAGTCTGAGTAGGCAATTTGATGACATCATAATTGCCATGTGTGGATGACTCAAGGGGATTTGGTCATATGGTTATGATCACATTAGTCCCTAGGTTTTATGCACTAAATCTTAGGTCATAAACCTAAATTCAATCAAAGATATGTGGGTGAAAATTTGGGCTCTTAGGCATTTTGACAATGGTTTCCCATACTTAGCCAAATTTGTAATGTGTCAAGAAGAGCTGAGTAAGCATTTTGATGATGGAATATCTTGTACATGTGGTCATTTCAGGAGAATGTGATCATATAGTTTTTTTAATTTTTATTCTTAGTTTATTTTCACTAACTTTCATATCAAGCACTAAAGCACAATAAAAGATATGCAAGTACAAAGTTGGCTTCCCAAGTAGTTTGTGATGTTTTCCACACTGTCACAAACCGTCATGTAGGCATGGATTACCTAGTAAGTTTGTGAATTTATTTTATGAATGTGAAGGTCAATATTCATCAAAGGATACAATAGAGATGTTTTCTAAATTTCAAGAATCTACCCTAAAAATTTGGGGCCTTGAAGTGTTGTCTATCTTGAGATATAAATCTTCAAAGTTGCACTTATAGATAGTGATGGGTCAAGATCATCAAGTTTATTAACATTGAATCATGAGGTCAAAGGTTTCACATGTAGGTGACAAGTTTCACAAGCTCAATAGTCTGATAGAAGATCAATGGTGAGCAGTGGTTTGTACTAATAAAGATCAACAATGTGAGACAAGTCAAGAGTCAACATTACATGAGAGGTTGCCAAGTGGCACAAGAACATATAATGATATTAAAATTCTTAGAAGGCATGAAAGAGTACTAAGTTTCATGATCTCAATATTTTTGAGTTATATCTAATGGTGAGCATTGCTAGTTAAATACCTAGCTGATCTGCAGAGATCGATGGTGTATATTTAGTCAATATTTTAAAGGTACACAAAATGAGGTAAAAGTGATTAAGGTTCAACATTTGTCATTGGTAGGCTATGTGTTAAATGTAGAGCTTCATATAAAAATATTGATGGTGTGTGTTTAATCTGAGCAACAAGGACACAAGATGGTTGTAAAGTGTCTGAGTTTTAAATGTGACCATTTACATTTGAATATTTGAATTTGCTAAGGAAAAAACTAGTGTTTAGTATTTTATCCATAAAACAAAAGATGAAAAGAACTCCATGATTAATCTATTGAACCTAATTATATGGTCTGAATGTTTGTATAGTCAAAGTTACTAATCTCCAAAGTTGATTGTGTTTGAATGTGTTCTACAAGTGATCTAAAAAGGATATTTGAGCTCATTTTGATGGTATCTAGATATGTCATGTTTAATTAAATATTTATAAGTGTTTTAGACTTCATTAATATGATATTGTGGTTTTTGGAGGTGTGATCAATCTATCTTGAAGTATGAACAAAGGTCCAGAAGTTGACAATGTGTTTGTTTATAATGTTCCTATACACTAGGTTAGTGTTTGAGTTGTTTGAACATATGCAGAGGTGATAAAAATGACTGTGATCATTTGAGGATGTATTAAGGGTCATAAATAGTGTACCCATGTGTATGAAAGTGGTCCTATGTTCTTATTTTACTCGATGAAGTGCTAAATGGGTGAATAGGTCTCCATGAGACCTATAAGAGCTACAAGAGCCTAATTGAAAAGTGTAGCTACTTAAGGGTGACCCGTAGATGCTATGGTTGACCTTGAAGATTGCATTAATACATGTCTTCATATAATATATATGACATAAGGGTTAAGTCATACCTAATGACTAATCAATATGGTGATGATCATGAATGTTTGATAAATATTAAAATCAAGTTAGATGGTTTCTATATTTGGAAAGACTTGAGTGAGAGACTTGGGAGATTTTTGAGAGAGGCTTGTGTGTGTGAATTATGGATAAAATAAGGGTATAGTTCCTTGTGGATGAGTTAAATAGTATAATATATTTAAGAACTTTTGTATAACCTATAGATCATAATTCTATTGGTAGAATTGTGCTCTTACAGATTGAGTATGAGAGAAGGTGAAGGGTGATAATCAGAGGTCCATCATCAGGTGTTGAAGACATAAATTCAAAGATGGATGTGTTCATAGGTTTTACTATGGAAACTCATCATCTAAGGTGGTTATAGCCTCCTTTCAAGTGAAACTTGCTAAAAGTCTGGTTGTTGTTGCATCTCAACTAGATAGGTGTTATAGCACCTTGTGGGATTGTAGTCTCATTAAATAGAGATTGTAGTTCCTTCATCAGTTGTAATTGGTCTAAATTGGTTCTTGTTATTATATTACATTAGTATAATTATAGGTTCCAATAGGTTTTTGATTTGGAGATCAATTTGGAAAAGGTTCTAGATTAGACCAAAACCTAAACCATTATGTAGGGCATGTTGAGACCTTTCTGATAGTATGTGGAACTTCAAAAATAGAAATCATATGCTCCTTGTATAGCTAGTCAAATTAGGTCAAGAAGTGGTCAATGTTGGCCAAACTAAAAGAATTGATGATCTAGGAATGTTTATGAACCATTTCTATGATGTAGATCTCTTTAAGAGCTTTTTGGTACATTTTATGGTTCAAAAAATAAAGTCTATATGTGCAAGTTATGACCAATCAAAGTTATGGTCAAACTCGATGACGTGGCAATAAAGTGACGTGGCAATATAATTCAACCCAAGTCTTTATTATTTGGGGATAAAAATAATCCATCATAAATTGGGGAATAATTATCACTCCATATTTTTAAATGAAATGGATAGTTTAAAATCCCATAAAAATTGAGTATGGGATAATTATGAAATTTATGAAAATAAGATTGTGGATAATCATCCCAATTAGAAAAAGTGGACCTATAAAAAGTATTTAAAGGGGTCAAAAGTTCATTTAAATTCATTTAAAGAGGTTTAAAATCTCTCATCTAGAGCCAAGAGCTAAAGAACCAAAGAGCCAAAGAGCCGAAGAGCTGAGAGCTAAGAGCCAAGAACCAAAGCTAAGAGATAGAGCTAAGAGATATATCCAAATCTAGTTTCCATTAAATCCAGAGCTAGAGGTCATCAAAATATTCATTTATAAATTGATATCCACTATTAGGGATAGCTAATATACAAAGTGATTTTTGCATCAATAATTGATCAGTTTTGCCTCTGAGCAAGACCCAGAGATGTATCCTGAGTAGTGGGTAAACTCCATTATCAACATAGTTGTCATGAGTTGAATTTTATGCTTTCTTTTCTACATTTTATTAATTAATCATTTTAAATGTAAAATTTAATCACAATGATAATTAACAGAGATTTTTAAGTACTTTGGGTTTTGAGATAAACACATTTTTAAAGGTCAAATTCTAATTCATTTCCTTTGAGTATTTTTGGGAAATTGAATATTGAACAAAGGATCCAAGGTAAACTATTTTCATGGAAATAAGTTCTATTTTATGGATCAGGTTTGGTATCAAAGCTAAGTTTATTTTGGTGTAACTATGATTTTACACACATTCTATGGAATAATATGGATCCAATCCTGCTCAAGTTTAGTTGTTGCTAAATACTATTGTCATTATATTGATGCAATAATTGTAATTGCAAGAACCATGACATCAATCTATAAAAAATAATAGGAGTTACAGATCAAGAAGCACCAACAGAGCATCGATGTTTTGTAGGTATAATTGTAGCTTGAATGTCATAAAAAAAAGCAAATGTAAGTGGAGTCAAAAGTCTATGGCTACTGCTCTAAAGAAGGTCACATTGTAGATCAATGCTAAAATCTGCTCATTCACAAAGCTCCACCTTGGTATTAGTAGAGATGTAAAGCAAAGGGGAAAACATCTATCAAAGAATATAAAAATCTCAATTCCCCTAAGCATCAAGCAACAAATAAAGGATTCATCCAAGAGATGTTGCCAAGTTAGGTACCAAATATTATGTTGTATTCAAAATATAAAAGAAATGAAATCAATTATTCTAATTATATTAAAAATGTTAGGGATACTTGTGTTCTAAATCTATACATTCATCAAGAAATTATGTTGATATATTTGAGGACACAATAGGAATATGTTCTAAGCTACTAGCCAAGATGGGATTTAATGGAAATGGCCTTAGCATTTATGGTCAAGGAATTGTCCAACCTATCCAAGATATGAAGAGACCACTCCATGTAGGATTAGGATATGGAGATGAAGGACAATCTTCCCAAGAAGTTGAGCTGAAGAGTTACTCAAGCAGTAAGTCAAATTACCTTGAAGATTTGAAGGAAGTATTATCAAAAGATGAGCAATTAAATCTGATTAGACATCTTCAAATGACTTATTGAGATATGAAAAGAAGAAATACTTGAATGTATCTTATAATTATGCCTTAGAAAGCCCTAGAAGGATGCTTAAGAGACATGTCAAGAAGAAGATTGACAAAAAAAAATTACCTAAAGAAGACATGAAATTTAGTTTTTACTTTAATACTAAGGGGCAAATGCAAAAAGAAGATAATCAAATTTATCGACAACCTCAAACAAAGGTTATAATTACATCTTTAGTTAAGAAAAAGATAGAACCTCATCAAGTAGAACTTGAGACAATAATAATCAAGAAGATGATAGTCAAGGACAAGATGACAATGCAAAATTTATCACCTTGGAGAGGTAAACAACATTTATTCAAAAGAAAAATAGTTAAGCATTCTAAGATATATTTTATCTTTGATAAAAATTATCAAAAGAATCCAATATCTAAAGATGTTGTAGAAACTCTAGGTTTAAAAACTAAGCTACATCTCAAACCATATTCTTCTGATAGGATAGATAATGGTAATAATGTATATGTAAGTAAAACATGTAAACTAGGGTTTGTAATTACCTCCAACTTTATAGATGAAGATGAATTAGATGTGGTTCCACTCCATTTTAATAGCATTGTCATAGGGAAACCATATTTGTCTCTGAGACAGGAATTTTTTCCAAGAAGGAAAATCAATATAACATTATAAAAGATAGGATAGAATATCTCGTATAATCACATCAATAATAACTTGAAACATTACAGAAGAACGGTGCCTTTAGTGTTATTTTACTCGTGTATGTATAAACAAGAACACTACATGGCAACATGTAGATGCCATAATGAGATGCATCAGGAACATCTTGAAAGATAAGTTATATATTTTAATCTACATATTTTTTTATGTACAAATATGTATGCATGTTTGTAAGACCTGAATATAGGCATTGTTTATAAATGCATAAGACCCAAGTATGGGCAATGTTTGTAATCATTGTGTATAGTTACAATTTTTTTAAAGACCCAAGAAGGGAAATGTTTGTAAATTATGTTTCTATGTAAGACCCTAAGAGAGAAATTGTAAAATTGTAATTGTTATAACACCAAGTGACATGCAACATTTTCATAGTAATAAAATATATAAAAATATCCTCACATGGAGTACTAGGTCTTGTACAAATTTTTTGAGGATAAAAACCCTTCTTAATGGGGAGGATTGATTTGGAGTTCAATTTGTAAAAGGTCCTAGATTAGATCAAAACTTGAACCATTATGTAGGGTCCATTGAGACGTTTTTGACTGTATGTGGATCTTTAGAAATAGATCTCATATGCTCTTTGTATAACTAGTCAAATTTTGGTCAAATTAGGTCAATAAGTGGTCAATGCTAGTCAAACTATAAAAATTTATTATATTTTAATGTTTATGAACTAGTTCTATGATGTAGATCTCATTGATATCTTTTTGGCATATTTTATGATTTTAAAAATAGAGTTCGTAAATACAAGTTATGACTAGTCAAAGTTATGGTCAAACTCAATGATGTGGAAATAACGTGACATGGAAATATGATTCGACCCAAGTCTTTAATATTTGGGGATAAACATATTCCATCATAAATTGGGGAATAATTATCACCCCATATTTTTAAATAAAATAGATAATTTAAAAACCCATAAAAATTAGGTATGGGATAATTATGAAATTTATTAAAATAAGATTGTGGATAATCATCCCAATCAGAAAAATTGAACCCATAAAAAGTATATAAAGGGGTCATAAGCTCATTTCAATTCATTCAAAAGGTTTAAAATCTCTCATGCAGAGCCAAGAGCTGAAGAGTTGAGAGCTGAGAGCTAAAGAGTTGAGAGCTGAGAGCTAAAGAGCCAAGAGCTGAGAACCAAAGCCAATTGCCATAAAGCTAGAGTTAGAGGTCATCAAAATATTCATTTACAGATCAGAATCCCCTAATGGGGATAGCTGATGTACAAAGTGACTTTTTCATCAATAATTGATTGGTTCCACCCTCGAACAAGACCCAAAGACATAGCCTGAGCATCAAGTGAACTCTGTTATCAACTTAGTTGTCATGAGTTGACTTTTGTGCTTTCTTTTCTAAATTTGATTGATTAATTAATAGTTTAAAATTTAAAATTTAATCACAAAATCAATTAATGAAGATTTTTAAATACTTTGAGTTTTGAGATAAACATATTTTTAAAGGTCAAATTATGATTTGTTTCCTTTGAGTATTTTTGGGAAATTGAATATTGAACAAAAATATCCAAGGTAAACTATTTGCATGGAAATAAGTGCCAGCTTATGGATCAATTTTCTCTCTCAAAAGGATTTCCCACATATGTCATGTGTTATGTGATTGATCTTGCATTGTCTCTCTTGCTCATTACTATGAATAATGTGTATGCTTAATGAATGCTTGTGGTAACTAATTAAGTGTGTGTAAAGATTGAAATTGAATTTGGATTATTTGGGATCATTGATTCACACCCCCACCCAAGTGACTGTACCTCTAAAAATTGGTATCAAAGTATGTCCTTTGGTAAAGGCTTGACATCTTGAAGGTGATCCAAGGTACAATATGGGTAGTCATCAAAGAGGTTCTCTACTAAGAAAGCCCCAATGCTTAATGGATCTAATTATGATTTTTGGAGTGTAAGGATGAGGACATACATTATATCCCTAGGGTTTTTTGTATGGAAATCTATTCTGGATGGTTATATTTTTCCTATTATTCTTCCATTTAGTGCTACAAATAAGAAGTTGTTTGAGAATAATTCCAAGGAAATGAATGTTATCACTTGTGGTCTTTTAGAGACTAAATACACTAAGGTAATCCATTGTAAATATGCTAAAGAGATATGGGACAAAATTTAGATCATTTATGAAAGAGATTCAAAGGTCATGTTAGCCAAGTTGTAGACTCATAGAAGGAAATTTGAAAGTCTCAA
Source organism: Torreya grandis (assembly GCA_037957365.1). Lineage (NCBI taxonomy): Eukaryota > Viridiplantae > Streptophyta > Pinopsida > Cupressales > Taxaceae > Torreya > Torreya grandis. Next base: position 910,388 of record JARHVA010005588.1, on the reverse strand, counting down.
AATGAAGGAAGAAGATTATGTGGCATCCTTTTTGCAAAAAGTTGATGAGACTGTGAACATCATCAAAGGTCTTGGAGAGAATATTGAAGAGGCTACTAAATCCAAAAGGTATGAAGGTCTCTATCCCTTAAGTTTAATCCATAAGTATCTACTATAAAATAAAATTCATGAGCTTACTCAATTAAAGATGGATCAATTGCATGATAGTCTTATTGCCTATGAGATGAGAGTAAATGATGATATACCACCAAACAAGGAAGCAACATTAAAGACTAAGATTAAGCCTAAGAATAAATTACAAGGTAAGAAACCCAAATAAGATGACATATCTGATATTGATGAGGATGAACTAATTATTTTGATTACTAGGAAATTAAACATAGGCTCAAGGAAGTATAAGGGTAAACTACCCTTCAAATGTTTCAACTATGGAGAGATAGGACATTGTACTCATAAGTGCCCTCATAAGCATGAAAAGATTAATGATGAAGAGCATGGTGAAGGTCAAGATAAAAATAAGATGACATACAGGAAGAAAGGATTAAAAAAATATAATAACAAGAAGAAGTCCTTCAAGAACAAGAAGAGTCTCTACACCAAATCATATTGTCACTCATCAGATGAGAGTGGAGATAGTGACTTAGAATATGGTCATGAAGATGATGTTCTTATTGAAGATGAAGCTCCGTTCATAGCTGAGGAAGGAAGTTGTTCACATCAAAAGGATCCTACTTGGAGTGATTTAGATGATGATGAAGATGAGATGGATTGTGAGACTATATTGATGAATGCTCTTGAAGAACTGAATATCGAGAAGATCAATAAGAAGATAAAATATAAACTCAAGGACTATGAGGAGAAATTTAGTGTGTTTTAGGAAAGATTGGTTGAAGAATCTAGGGAACATGAAGGTATTGTCATGTTTTTTTATTCAAAGTTAGAATCTATGTCTAAAAGTCTAAGAGATAAAGAATAAGAATGATCAAGGTATGCTTTTGAGATTGTGTCTTTAAAAGATGAGTTAGAAAAGATGTCTAGTAAGGTGAAGACATTTGTGAGATTTGAAAATAGCTTATGTGATCTAGATGTAATGAATTTACTTCAAAAATAAAGTAGAATAGCGGAAATAGATCCAAATATGATTGAAATATATTAGAATATATGATAATAGACAAGCTGCTTCAAGGGGGAAACCTTCACAAGTTTCAATAAGAGCAAAATTCATAATATGATGATAAACAATTACCCACTACCTCATATATAGAGTCTATCTAGGCCATGGTTACTCCATAGGCTGACTTACTAACCAAATTAATTCATAGAGAAATGTGATATAGCATCAAATAGGGAAAAGTAAGCCATAAGTTAGCTATTACTATCCTAATACATGTGATAGGTTAGGGGCGTAGTATGCCCTTCCCCTTCAAACCAATGTTGTCCTCAATGTAGAACAACTCTAGATGTTTTTGTAGAAAATATTCACCTTCCCAAGTTACATCTTCACTGCTCAGGTTATTCCACTCAATCAAAAATTCCCTAATCTCTTTGGTTCTCAACCTCTTAGTACGTGTTTGGAGGATCTTCTCTAGTTCCAAAATGACTCATCCTTCTTCATCTAGTTCTGGGAGCTTTGTTTGGGATGAAACTTTCTATCCAATGACCTTATTCAAATAGGAAACATGAAATACTAGGTGTATGTGAGATGAATGAAGTAAATTGAGCTTGTAAGCCACACTTCCAATTTTCTACAGAACCTGATAAGGGCCATAATACTTAAGAGCAAGTTTGTTGTCCTTTTTCTATTGCTTCAAGGACATTTGCTTGTAAGGCTACAAACATACAAATACCTAGTCACCCACCTCAAAATTTTGCTCACTACAGTGTTGATCTACTTGTTGCTTCATCTTGTTTTGTGCCAAGGCCAAATTCTATCTCAAACTAGCAAAAACTTCTTATTGGTGCTGAATGTGCTCCTCCACATCTTGAACCTTGGTTTGCACCTTTAATGAAGAAGTGATGGAAGGTGGATGGTAGCCATATAGTGCTATAAATGGAGACATTTTAGAAGAGGTATGGAAAGATGTGTTATACCACCATTCCAAAAGTGGTAGCCATTTAACCCAACATTCCTATTTATTTGATACAAAAGAATGGAGATACCCCTCTAAACATTTGTTAACCACTTTTGTTTATCTATCAGATTGGGGGTAGTAAGATGAGATATGATATAACTGAGTACCCAAATAGGAAAATAGTTTAGTCTAGAAATTACTAGTGAAAATAAGATAATGATCACTTACAATTATTTTTAGGGTTCCATGTAATTTTAGAACTACCTCCAGAAAAATAGTTGCACTATACTTGTTGAAAATGGGTGTGAGAGAGCACAAAAATGGGCATATTTTGTAAGCCTGTATATAATGACCAAGATAATATTCTTACCTTCAAAACAAGGCAACACTATGATGAGATCCATGGAAACCTCTTCCCACCTTTGACTAGGAATTGCTAATAGTTGTAATAGACCTAGGGTCTTAACTGTCTCACCTTTATTATATTGGAATATCAAGCATTCTACCACAAAATTTTTTACATATCCCTTGAGTCCTTCCCAAAATAATTATTTCTTAATTATGTGATAATTTTTCAAGAACCTTGAGTGTCCCCCAATTGGAGATGCATGCAACTCTACAATAATCTTATGCTTAAGCTCTAAATCTTTGCACAAGTATAACCTACCCTTATACCAAAGGAAATTACCTTCCATTCACATTTTTTAGAGGCTAAAGTACCTTACTAAAGATTTTGAATTAGAACCTATGTATCCTTGTCTTGTTCCCATTATAACCTAGCTTCATCGACCCAATTTTCTTGTAACATGGACATTGCATAAAGTAATGCTTCCATGGATGTATCCCATCTGGATAGTGCATTTGCTACTACATTATCATTACCCTTCTTGTAGATGATTTAAAATTCATAACCCAACATTTTGGTTACCCACTTTTGTTGTTCATTAGATGATAATCTTTGCTCCAAAAAGTATTTGAGACTATCATGATCCATTTTCACCTTAAAGTTTCTACCCATTAGATAGGGCCTCCATTGTTTAACTGCATGAAGAATAGCCATCATTTCTTTCTTATAGATAGGTTTTTTTAGATGATTACCTTTGAATTGATGACTCTCAAATGCAATGGGTCTTCCTTCCTACATTATTACTGCTCCCAACCTAGATCTAGAAGCATCACATTCAACAGTGAATGTCTTTGAGAAGTCTGGAGTAGCCAAAACTGGAGTGGTGCACATAGCTACTTTTAGTTTCTCAAATGCTTTGGTGGTGGCATCATTCCAATAGAAGGTATCCTTCTTTAGCAATGCAGTGAATGGAGCCACTATGTTGCCATAATCTTTCACAAATCTTTGGTAGTAACCTATTAGTCCTAGGAACCCTTAGAGATTTTTAAGAGTTTTTAGCATGGGCCATTCCATCATAGATTTGATCTTATAGGGATTAACTTTGACACCTTCATGGGAAATAATGTGACCTAGGTACTCTACCTCTTGTACTCCAAAATCACATTTGGATGGCTTTGCATAAAGTTTATGCTTCTCCAAAACTATCAACACGTATTTCACATGTTGCAGATGTGCTTCCCATGTCTGACTATAAATCAATATGTCATCAAAGAAAAGCAATACAAACTTCCTTAAAAAAGGCCTAAAAATAGTGTTCATCAAGCTTTGAAAAGTAGATGGTGCATTTTTAAGACCAAAGGGCATTACCAAAAACTCATAATGGCCCTCATGCATTCTAAAATCAATTTTATGAACATCTTCATCCTTGATTCTAATTTGATGGTACCTCGAATGAAGATCCAATTTTGTGAAATAATTAGCACCATGCAACTCATCAAGTAAATCATCAATTACTAGAATAGGAAACTTATCTTTGATGGTGTACTTGTTGAGTTCCCTATAATTTGGGCACATCTTCCATGTGTCATCCTTCTTCTGCACCATGACCACTGGTGATGAATATGCACTTTGGTTGTGATTTATGATCCCTGCCTTCAGCATTTCATGGACCATCTTTTTGATTTCACTCTTCTATGCATATGGATATCTATATGGTCTGATATTTGGTGGTTGACTCCTTAGAAGTAGTTGAATGGCATGATCATGTTCTCTTTTTGGTGGTAGTCCTTTTGGCATGGCCCCAAAAATAGATGGGTGGTCATAAAGAATCATTTATAGATCAAGATGTGTAGATTCTTGTGTGGGTTAAACTTATATGGAACATAATCGTGCAATAATTCCCTCTACTCCCTTTTTAGCATCTTTAGAATCTGATGTGAACTAATCAATTGTAAAGATTTTTCCTATAATCCATTTAGTTTAATTTTCCTACCTTCAAAATGAAAGTGCACGAATAATTCCTCGAAGTTCATCTCAATGGTACCCAAGGTTGTGAGCTATTAGACTCCAAAAATAATGTCTATGCTACCTGTGGGAATAGCAAACATAGGAGAATTGAGATTGTACTCACCCATAGCAAGATTAATACTATGGAATTTGCCTAAACAATTAATTATGCCACCATTTGTAATCATGACCTAAAATTCTAGTGCTGGGTAGATGAAACAGTTTAACCGAGTAGCCAACTTATAGTTGATGAAGTTATGTGTGCTCCCTGAATATATTAACATTATCAACTTCTATTTCTTGAGGAAACCCACTACCTTAAGAGTTTGTGGAGTGCTAATACCTGCAAGTGCATGACAAGAGATTGTAGGTTGGGAATATTTAGGTACCTCCTCTATCTCTTCCTCCTCATCATTAGAGGCATCATCTTCTTCATCATCTTCATTGGATCCCTCAATGTAGAATGAATTCTTCTTAGCACATCTATGTCCTTTGCTCCACTTGCTGTCACAACTAAAACATAATCATTTTGCATGTTTCTCTTCAATTTGTTGAGGGGTCAATCTGGTAGGTGGAGGAAATGTTAGCGTTGATAGTTCTTGTTGGATATGGATTTTTCCTCAGCTTTATGTGCCATGATAATAGAATCAAAAATATTAAGTGGATTAAACATGTGTACCTCATGTTGAATGTGTTCCTTGAGTCCACCCAAAAATAGGTCATTCAATTTCTCCTAAAAAATTATCTCCACACGTAAGGATAGGTTTTGAAAATCATGGATATAATCCTTGACAGAGCTAGTCTGTCACAATTTTTTTAGTTGGCTAAAGTAATTATCTATCACACTATTGCCATAGTGTAATTACAGCTTTTTTGTAAAAACTAACCAAGTGACATTGAGAGTCATCTTTTTTATTTTGAGCACACAACCATCGATACCAAATGAATTGATCAAGTTCAAGATACAAGGATGCCATGGTAACCTTCTATCCACCTTAGATCTGATGCAGATAAAAAAAATTCTCCATTTGGTTGATCTAATTGAGTGAATCTTTTCCATCAAATTTACCCATATCCACCTTTGGTAATAGGTTATTTTGTGGCAATGTAGTTGGATTTGAAGTAGACTAGTTTGTAGAACCACCCTGGTGGGGTTATGAAATAGCGATAGTTGGATTATTTGACTAATTATTTTTAAAGTCCAACATGATATATACCAAAATATCTTGTATGGATTTCATATTAGATTGTATGCCTTACACCTCACTTTGAATGCCTTGCACACTATAGTCAAGCTGGTTCACTTTGTGATCTATGTCAGAGAGCCCAGGTACAAAGGATCTAGTACATCCCCCTTCTGACTCAATATCTTCCTTGTTAGGATTTTTACCTAGATTTTTAGCACCCTTTCCTTGGCCCTGAGTTTGTGGACCTACCATAAAAGGGTTTTACGATGTCAACCTTGATTGGCACTTTTGACCCAACTTTGATCAAGTGATTTTGGACTTATATTAGCCTCAAATCAAAACATATAAATAAAATACCCTATCCAAATTTTTCTAATATTTCCAAAAATGTAAATAACTCAAAAAAATTCTTTGAATTGCACACTATAGAGCAATTTTATGAAAAACCCTAAAATGGAGATAACTTTTGTAAAACAAATCCAAATGAGCTAAAATTTTAATGGAAGCTTAATTAATGATTTCTAACCTCAATTAAAAAAATTAGATAAATTTGAAACCTTTTTTAGATATATCCAAATTTAAAAAATTAGGGTTTCACCCACAAGATTGCCCAAATCACAGCTCTGATACCACTAGTAATGAATATACTTCAACAATAAAGTAGAATAGCATAAATAGATCCAAATATGACTGAAATATATCAAAATATATGATAATAGACAAGCCACTTCAAGGGGGAAACCTCCACAAGTTTCAATAAGAGGAGAATTCACAATATGATGATAAATAATTACCCATTACCTCCTATATATAGTCTATCTAGGCCATGGTTACTCCATAGGCCGGCCTACTAACCAAATAAATGCATAGAGAAATGTGATATAACATCAAATAGGGATAAGTAGGCCACAAGTCAGCTATTCCTATCCTAATACATGTGATATGTTAGGGGTGTAACACTAGGCAATATTCTAAGTGGTCAAAAGCATGCTAATGATAGAACTAGTCTTGGTTATCAAGAAAAACAAAATAATGTAACTCAAGATAAGATGAAGACTAATGTGAACTAGGATAATCATACTTTGAATACAAATTAAATCAGATAGCCAAATGTCATGAGGTATGAAAATTTCAATGGTTATTGATATACTTGTAATTAGTTTGGGCATAGAGATAGAGAATGTATAAGACTTGTTAAAAATGAGTTTACGTGGAACTATGATGGGGTTAATCAGTCAAAATTGTGAACAAATTTAATTAATTTAATTATCATAACATAAAACACATTGAAAGTTTCTATCCAAATAAGGTAAGGTAAGAAATGGTTCTTGTAAAAGGTATGGTTGTGAATAGATAGGTCACATTCCTAGGTTATGCAAGTAAAAGTATACAAGCTAGAATAAGTTTAATAAAGCTCCTAGAGTTGAAGAAATAAGGTATGTTAGAAAATGGAAGCCAAAGGTGAAAAGTGTGACTCATTATGAGATTGTATGTCCAAGTAATCTATTTTCTATGGTGGAGAATGCTTCAAATGTTGAAGAGTGCCAAGAAGTCTCATTATCTGCTATTGTTGAGAGTAAAAATACCAATATCAAAGAGAAGATCAAGGTACTAGTTGAATCTAGTCTTGAGGTATGTATGTATCGAAACAAACATCTTGTTGTTTTTGAGCATGTATCATGCAAAGAACATCAATTGTCTGTGCCTAATGATGAGGTTCCAAGCTATAAGAAAGATTCTACAAATGAAAAGGTATGTCATGAATTTGTGTTGTCTCCATGTATTATAAATTCAATCTTAGAAGAGAAGGAGAATGTTGTGGCATTTGAGCATGTTGCTTATTTTAAGCTTAAGAAGAAGAAGAACTATAGGTATCAAATGACCAAGGAGGAAAAGAAATATGCAGAGATGTGGGCAAATCCTAGTTTCACATTATTTTAGGACATTATGAAGTAGGGTGTCTTTGCCTATGATTCTTAAGAGACCTATTTTCTTGTGGAGAATCAATTTTGTGTGCTCAAGATGATAATGCCAATCAGATAAGGTCTTTGGTTAAGGTGGAACAACAAGATCATGAGCATGTTCCAAAGATTTGTGAAGGAGATAAAACACAAGGTCAAAATGGGTATATCTAGATGGCATAATGATATTAATGAAATGTCAAGAAGAGTTTGATATTCAGAAAGGTCTATACACTTTTTTTTGATGTGCTCTATGTGATTTTATGGTTTGTATGTATGTTTGTGGCAATTAAATTTTTTTAAGTACTCTCAGTTTTCTTAGTTTTTGGCTTTAGGGTAAGCAAACCTAAAATGGGTTATAGGAATACTATGTTACCAAAGGTACGGTGGTTCAATTTTTTGTCCAAAATCATGTGATGACTGTCTCTAGATGTGCAAGAAGTTTCACATATGGACATTGACTAGAAGGTGTTATGTTAACCTTGTTTGTTTTGAGATTTTAAGGTTTTTAGGATCTGCTAGAAAAGTGGTATGCCTTATGATTTGAGGTATAAGGCTTATTAATATTTTTAATGGGCTAAATATGTTGTCAAATCAAGCTTTATAGGGATTTGAAGGTTTGTGGTTCTCAAGTTATTTAAGTTTTTGTCAAGTTGGAGGCCTAATTAGGTAGTTGGTTCGTGAAGGAATTATGTTTTAAAGGATGAGATAGTTGTTTCAAATTAGTGTGATTGAGGGAAAATATGAGAATGATCTAGATATAAATTTTTAGGTCTTGAAGTTGTGTCTATATAAAGTTGTGGGCTCTATAATTTCCAAGTAGGGCTATAAGGAGTCTAGACAGGCCTAGTCTTGAAGATGTGCTTTTTTTTAAAGTTTATCCAAAAGATCAAGGCATGAGTATTTAAATATATGTTCTTAGGTTTTTTTAAATCATGTTTCATATTTTGTGTGTGGCATGAAGTTTTGTTGGTGGATCTTGAGGTGGTTTGAGAGAGAAGGCTAGTAATCCTATATGATGGTTCCTCATGGTATATGGAGATATGAAAATTCTCAAGTGATGAAATGGATCATAAATATTAGGGGGAGTCCCTCTTAGATGTTTTTTTTTTAGTTTCATCATATTTTAGTTATTTTTTTTGTTTTTTCTTCATTGGTTTTAGTGCTTACTTGAAGAAAAGAATTGGCATGGAGCAAGAGGATGTTGTCAAGGAAAGAAGAGGTAGGATAAAGGTAATGGGGAGTTTGTATCATCTTTATAAGGTGTAAATTTCCTATTTTTAGTCTTTTTAGGTCCTCAGAATTAGTTTGTGCCCACTTAATCAATGTTAAAGGGGGATAAAGTTCCTATTGTGAGAATGTTTGAAGAGAGAGAAGGTGAGCTGAATGATGTTTGTTGACATTAATGACAAAGGGGGAGATTATGGGAGAGTTGTAAATGATGTCATGGTGATTTCATAGAGGTTTCCTAGTGAGTGGATAAAGTTCTTTGATAGCCTAAGTGACAATGATAAAGTGTGCAATGTGCTTGTCCTAGTGTTCTTGAATTGGCTTAGTTGACATCAATGACAACGGGGGAGATTATGGGAGAGTTGTACATGATGTCATGGTGAATTCATAGAGTTTTCCTAGTGAGTGGATAAATTTATTTGATAGCCTAAGTGACAATGATAAAGTGTGCAATGTGCTTGTCCTAGTGTTCTTGAATTGGCTTAGTTGATCTTCAGAGTTTGACTATTTAGAGATGAATCTAAAGTATTGATAATGTGAAATAGGTCCCATAATAAGTTTTATATGATTTGAGAGATTGTTTTCATGAGTTTTATTCATTCTATTATTCATTGTGTTCATCTAAACATTTTGGTCCAGTGGCAAAAAATTTAAGTAGGTAGTTTGATGACATCATAATCTCCACATGTGGATGAGTAAGGGGGAGTTGGTAATATGGTTGTGATAAAATTAGTCCCTATTTTATATGCACTAAATATTAGGTCAATTACATAAATTTATTCAAATATATGTGGGTGAAAATTTGGGCTCTCGTGCATTTTGATAGTGTTTTCCCATACTTAGCCAAATTTGCAATGTAGCAAGAAGAGATGAGTAAGAATTTTGATGATGGCATATCTCATACATGTGGATGTTTTAGGAGAAAATAATCATATAGGTTTGTTAATTTTTGTGCTTAATTGATTTTTTATAACTTTTAATTCAAACACTAGAACACAATAAAAGATATGCAAGTGCAAAGTTGGCTTCCCAGGTAGTTTGTAATGTTTTCTAAACCGTCATAAACCATCATAAAGATATGGATTAACTAGTAATTTTGTGAATTTATTTCATGAATGTGTAAGTTCAATAATGGTAAAAGGATATCATATAGATGTTTTATATAGTTTCAAGAATCTACCCTAAAAATTTGGGGTCTTGAAGTGTTGACCAGCTCAAGACAGACAGTGATAGGTTGAAGACCATCAAGTTTATTCACATTGAATCATGAGGTCAAAGGTTGAACATGTAGGTGAAAAGTGTCACAAGCTCACTAGTCTGATAGAAGATCAATGGTGAATGGTGTTTCATACTGACAAAGATCAATGGTGTGAGACAAGTCAAGAGTCAACATTACATGAGAGCTACCAAGTAGCACAAGCATATAGAATGATAATAAAATGCTTAAAAGGCATGTGAGGGTGAAAAGTGTCATGATATAAAGATTTAAGAGATAAATATAACAGTGAGCATTTCTAGTTAAATACCTAGTTGATCTGCAAAGATTGATGATGTGTATTTAGTCAATATTGCAAGGGTACACGAGATGAGGTCAAAGTGACTAAGATTTAACATTTGAAATTGGTAGAATATGTGTAAAAGGTCAAGAATTGTTTAAAAATATTGATGTTGCATGTTTAATCTGATTAGAGAGGACATGAGATGATTTCAAAGTGTTTTAGGTTTAACTATGACTATTGTCATTTGAATATTTGAATTATCTAAGGGAAAAACTAGTGCTTAGTATTTCATCCATAACTTTTGATCTAGGAAAAATTTATTGATAGAGTAAAAATAAAATATGAAAAGGAATCCATGTCACATATATTGAACCTATTTATATGGTTTGAATTTTTGTACAACCAAATTTATTGGTCTCCAAAGTTGATTGTTTATTTTATTGTGTTCTATAAGTGATCTGAGAAGGATATTTGAGTTTGTTTTGATCGTATTTAGATATATCATGTTGACTTAGACATTTGGAAGTGTTGTATATTCAATTAGGATGATATATGTGGTTTTTTTATGTGTGTTAAATCTATCTGTTGACTATTTGTTTGTTCACAATGTTCCTATGCATCAATTCAGTGTTTGAGTTATTTGAGCATATGTATAAGTGAGAAAAGATGGTTATGATCATTTGAGGATGTATTAAGCATCATAAGGATTGGAACCATGTATATGAAAGTGGTCCTATGTTATTTTTTTAATTGAAGAAGTGTTAAATGGGTAAATATGTCTCCATGAGACCTATAAGAGCTACAAGGGCCTAATTGAAAGGTATAGTTGCTTAAGGGTGACCCATATATGCTATGGATAACCTTGAAGATTTTATTGACCCATGTATTAATATTATATATACCTTAAGGGTTGATTCATACCTAATGGTCACCGAAGATGGTAATGATCATGAATGTTCTATAAATAGTGAAACCAAATTAGATGGTTTCTTGATTTTGAGAGACTTGAGTGAGAGACTTGGGAGAGATTTAAGAGAGGATTATGTGTGTGAATTGTGGAGAGGAGATATAGAGTTAAATATTGATGAGTTGAAGAGTTGAATATATTAAGGACTATTTTTATGACCTATAGATCATAATTCTATTAGCAGAATAGTGCTCTGATAGATTGAGTATGAGCAAAGGTAAAGAGTGATAATTAAAGATCCATCATCAAGTGTTGAAGACATTAGTTAAAATGTGAATGTGTCCATAGGTGTTATTATGATAGCTCAAAATCTAAGGTGGTTTTAGCCTCCTTGCAAGGTGAAACTTTCTAAAATCTTGGTTATTGTTTTAGCTCAACTAGACAAGTGTTGTAGCACCTTGTGGGATTGTAGTCTCACTAAATAGGGACTGTAGTTCCTTGATAATTTATAGTTGGTATAAATTGGTTCTTGTTATTATAGGATAGTATTCCAGTTTTAGGTTTTAATGGGTTTTCTCCCTCAATAGGGTTTTTCACATATGTCATGTGTTATGTGATTGATATTACATTGTCTCTCTTACTCATTGTTATGAATAATGTGTATGCTTCATAAATGTTTATGGTAATTATTTAAGTGTTTGTAAATATTGATATTAAATTTGGATTATTTAGGATCACTAATTTACCCCTCCCCCCTCTTAGTGATATTACCTCTAACATCTTTGTCACATGTAAATAGGTAGCTTTTAATAGTATTTAATTGATTCACATATTTTATGTAGTTTGTGTGGACAAGCCTTGTAGTGGTTCCTCTATTTTACAAAAGGATCGTTGACCACATTTGATGACCTATCATAAAAACTTTTCAAACATTTCTCATAATAACATAAAACATGAGTTAACCATGGCTAGTTTATGTAATGCTAAGAAATGTGGTGGATAAATATTCTCTACTTTTTTATAAATATGGAGGGACCTAACTAGTCATTTCCTACATAATATTCTAGATAAGTAGCTATCAAGTATTTTTACATAGAATCTTAATCCCAAAATAGCCTATAATTTAAAACTCCATTGTACGAAAAAATTTAACGAGTTTATAGACAATATGGTGTTTATAGAAAAGGAATTTATTAATAAAGGTGTAATTAATATATATTTTTAGATTCAATCATAGCCTCAACCTCAGACACAAAACCCAACTCAAGCAATCTCTTCTAAAAATTTCAAGGCCTTTAATAAAATAAGAACATGGTTGGTAATGGAGTTAAAGAACTCTAGGACATATTCAATAAAAGTTTATTAGAAACATTATATGATTCTATATTATTCAAAATGTTTGTATCATTTATAGATCTATGTCATAGAATAAAGGAATGGGAAGTCAAACTTTTCTCCATGGGACAGTTAAAGTACACAACCATATTGAATTCCACTACTAAGAGTTAAAATAAGTTCCCATATAAGGTGAGGCCTAATGAAAACAAGAATTATCAAAATATAACAGTTAATATAGCCTTAGAGCCAAATCCTCATGTGGTTTTATCAACTCCTCCAAGAATACCTTTTATGAATCTTCTTGAAGTGATAGCTCACATTCTCTAGCAATTTTTGGAATGCAATGTCATATCTCTCCCTCCCATCAAATAGGTTGATATGACTAGGCCTCTTATAAATAATTATGATTCCAATGCATTTTGTGATTATCACAGGGCCCCTAACCATACTAAAAACATATGAATTAGCTTATGACATAAGATCCAAGATTTGATAAATGTAAATATCATTAATGTAAGCATCCCTATGGAAACACCCAGAGCACAACCAACTAAAGCAAAAGTAATGAAAATATTTTTGCTCCATTTCCAAAACATATGGAGAATGAAATATTAGACACTTTAGGTGTTCATTATGCTTATCAGGTACAGCTAACACTAGCATCCTATCATACTCATACAATAAACACACACTCTCTACATAATATCATTGGTGTGTATCATACTACAATGATAAATAGGCCTCTTATCACTTTATCATAATAGGAGATTATTGATGATGACTCAGATTTATATACACTCTTTGTACGAGATTATATTTTTCATCATCCTATTCATAATGTCATGGTTGATAATGGGTCAAGCATCAATATGTGTAATATTAAATTTATACATCACTTGGGATATTTAGATTAGGATATTTATCTTCTATATAGTTATTCATGGATTTAGTGACCATGTCCAAAGATCCATTTGGGAGATTGTACTTATATTATAGGTTGGGCCCGCACATGTTCCCCCAAATTCCTATTTGTACCTAGGGCTAAAAAAAAATATGTTATTGAGTAGGCCTTGGATATAACTAATTAAATCCATTCCCTCCATCATACACATATGTCTTAAGTATATACATACTAATCAGGTTATTATAGTTTATGGCCTTCCATATGAGTATCCTTTACCTACTCCACATCTAGTTACATAACAATCACCATTAGTAGCTCTAAATGCATATTTTATTGGTATACCTCATATATTAGTTGAGACACTAGTGCAAGTGATGTCTACTCCTACAATATTACCATGTATAGAGATATATATTAGAGAGAACCTAATGGCATATACATATTATGGATTGTAGAGAGCCTCTCTCTACCCATTCACAAATATATTAGTATTATTGAGTCCCCAAATAAATCCACATAGATCATCTATACCAGTTACAACTTCTTCCACTAGATGGATCCCCAAGAACCCCACAATCATAGGCCAGTTTAGTCAGTTCCATAGATTCATAGCCACACTTCATAATCAATTTTAGATATAGATTATTTAGTACATTTGGTTCCCATAGCTCAGATAATTTCTCATACATAATGTGTAGGCACTCTTTCTTTAATTGATACAAGTCACCTTAATAGTGAGTCTCTTGAAAGACTCATTAGTTAGTATGTTCTCATGTTACTTGTATATAGTTTCATTTTTATGTTATTTGGACATAGATTATACACATAAAATACAAAAACAACATAATGTTTTCAATAATACAAAAAAATTAGAATATTGATTATAAAATACAAATTTTAGATTGTATGTGTTTCCATGTTAAAATTCCTTCTATTTTCTAGGTAATGCATATGTTATCTATGTTAGTGTAGTCATTTTTATCATACATACATGCTTCACTTTTTCCCTTCGAGCATTCATAGATTAATATAGGATTTTAGTTATCTACATAAATTTGTATTTACTATTATTTACCCATTGGGGGAACATACACATATACACCAATTCAAATTTTTTATATTAACCCATTAGGGCATCATATACATAGCTTCCAGTTTGTTAGGTTATATCTTTGTATACTTTATATCATAGAATCAAAATTTATTATATTTTGATATTGATCATTATATACTACACTGATTGTTTTCCAACTAATTCTACTATAAACTCAAATTATGCACATATTTGATCTTATACAGATTCATACCACATTATTATTGCATACTTTCATTTCTAGCTTTACTAGTTTAGATTTGATTGTGTATCTTTGCTTGTACATCTACTCGAGGGAATTTGAATATGCCATTGTCATTTCATTTCTTTCATGCTATTGACATGCCCATGTCCTTGTGTATACATATTGATTATGTATGTGGACATTTGAACATGTCCTTCCATGTGGATCTAATCCAAATGTGCATGATCTTATGTGTATGTTGACATTTGAACATGTCTTTGTATGTGTTCAATTTCTCAAACTTGGTGGCATGTGCCCACATCCCATGTATTGTGGTAACATTGGCCTACTTATGTGTCTCATGTGTTTTTATGTATGTTTCTATGTGTGCATCATGGCCATGACACTTAAACTTTATTTTTGATTTCACATCCAGTTTGTGATGCCTTAAGGGACCTCATGCATCTCCCCTTCCTTCTTACATGCCTTAATAGACATTGTGCCCCATACCCCTGAGTAGTTTACTCATATTATATTCATATACATGCTTACATTGTTATACATATCTTGAAAACCTTGTGAATGTTATATTAACATACATCATACATTGCCAACTTATGTTCAATATATTTTACAGTTAAATGTCATGTATAAACATTATATTGGTTTATCACGTAGTTATCATATATTTTTATAATAACACACATGATGCATATATTTTATTTTGAGGATAGTTATTACATAGGTTCAAAAACTCCTCTCAAAAGAGGGAGTATTCATAGGGGTTTATCCTAGAGATCAATCCATCTTAATGCACTAAGAACAAATTTTGTAGCATGAAAATACATATTACATATCTCAAACTCAAGAAAATATAGTGAAATACAATCATACATAGATCAATCTCAATTTTTCATAAAAACAACACTTTTGGACAGTAGCATAGGACCTGGCCAAGAGTTCATTTCACTATATTCCACCCACTGTGCTATTTTCTAGTAGCCTTAAAATTAAAAAAATTTGGAATTGTTAAAAAGGTACAATAGTTATAGTTTAGATTTACATAGTCTCAGTCATAGTTTATTAGATATTATCAATATATACTTAGTTTTTACATAAAATTACATAGGTTTGATCATATTGTGGGAATCATGCATGATATGATCACTCTCATTTTAGTTTTGGATATTCACAGACATAAATTACTATAACTCAATCCAGAATCCATATGTAGAGATATCAAAATTGGGAGCATGTGTGTGACACATTATTTCTATATGCATATATGATGCATGTGAAAATGGTGCAACCACCACCTCCTCAATATAGTCCATCTAATCAACCACTCACATTGAATAAAAGACCCCAATATAAGGGACAATATCAAAACAAAATCTTTAGTGAATCTAGTGAGCCCATCAAGGTAGTATTTAAAAAGTTAGTATCACCTAATATGATTGTTTGGCTAATTCCAAATCCATTTCTAGATGGCCAACCAAATATTGCATGGTATAGATAAAAATAGTTTTGTGATTATCATTGTGCTAAAGGCTGTGTTATATATAAATGCATGCAACTAAGGCATTTCATCTAATATTTTCTCTATAATAGAGAAATCAAGTTAGAGAGGAGTGATTCCAATGCCCATCAAAACATGGGTATCTATGAAGATCCCTTTCCAAAACATAATAATCAATAATAGAAGACTAATTAGAATCAATCTCTAGGATAAAATCAAAACCAAGCTAATCATAGTCAAGATCATGATTCCTAGGATAACTAAATTGGTTATTACAATGTCCCATATGATTATGGTAATGTTTGGGTCATGTTACTAGTAATTACATTGATTATATTAAGGTCAATCCTCATCGACCTTCTAACACTCATTAGAGTGTTAACCCTTCTATTTCAGAACATCCACTTTCATCTTCAAGTAATTACCCATTGATTCAAAACAACTTAGTTGTACCTTGACCTCTAAGGATTACTATTCCTATTCTTTCACCCATTTCATTAAGTGTAGGTAACTCTCTCCCAAATCAAAATTATGCAGTTGAAATTAAATTTCCATGAGTTACTTTGTAAGGCCCTTTATCATCTTCCAATGGCAATCCTATTTAGTAATTTTCACCTTATGAATTTAAATCATCACGTTATTCCATTGAGAAGTAGTAAAATATTGATGAATAATTATTAAAACACCTATGCATATTTCCATCATGGATCTCCTACATACATTATAAGTCCATAGAATAATATTCAATGACCTTCTCTAGTAGTCTAAAGTACAAAATGACATTGATCTTACATAGTTCCAAGTGCTTGTGGGGCATTTATCCCAAGGAAGCATCTAACATTTGATCAAAGTGATATTTCATCCCTCGATCCTTTGCATAATCACCCCTATACATTAAATCCATCATTTTCCACCAAAAAATAATTGGATTACCATAGACAATGGTTTAGGATTGGATATTTCTTCCTTAAAATTGATTCAACACTTAGGATATACAATAAAAGATATGTAGCCAAAAACTACCATGATCAAATCCTACAATAATGTAGAGAGAGTCATCATGTACCATTTGTCTGTCTATCATTATTGGGCATGTCATCCATGATACTCTTTTCCATGTAAATGATATTGACTTACCCTATGATTTTCTTATCAGTTACCCTTGGATCCATGAAGTACATGCAATCCCTTCCATGCTACAATAATGTATCAAATTCTCCCATTATATATCAAAGGTCACTATTCCTAGTAATTTTTAGCCATACTAATATTGTAAAAACCTAGAAACTAGGTATGGGAACTATAATTATTTTCCTAGGACTACATTTGTAGGAAAAAAAAATTTATTTAATCTTCCAAATCTAATTATTTGAGCTAAGTGACCTTGCATCTACTTTTCCAATCCACCTCCACAAATGTCCTCCTATTTTACCATTGAATATCAAGGTATTGGTACCTATATCATCAAATAAGCATTATAAAATGTTAATTTTCTAAAATATCTCAAGTCCCATGGTATACCCAACACTACCAAAACTTCTAGTAAGCCCAACATGGTATGAAAAAAGAGGACTAATTCACATCAAAAAAATCTACTTATGTTTTTTAGAGATACCTCACCAAATCAAGACCAACCCACCAATTTTGAAGGGTCTTTATTAAATGGTGATTGTTTTTATATGTGATTTCAAAATACCAAATACCCCATTTCTATTAGAATCATGGGCAATCAAGATTATAAAGGCAAATGTCTGGGGGTAAAAGAGAAAGGCATCCTAGAACCTACCCCTGTAGCACAACATAAAGGAAATCAAGGTCTTGGATAAACATTGATTGGAGGTGACCCCTTGTATTTTGAGAGTGATACTACTTTGATTTCTAATAAAGAAACACTTGGTAGTGATAAAACATACTCTTATATAATATATGATTATCTTGTCAATACCAACTTATTTTATACCAATGTCATTCTCACTATCACAATCCACATACCTCTTTCCCTCTATTATCCTAAACTAATCAATTAGGACCAATAATATTATATTATACCATTTGATGACTTCCATAATGAAGAGGCATTTTTTTAATTTATGGGCTTTAGAGGTGGTCTATATTTTGATGACCATAAATAAGGATTCAACTTCACATTGGACCCTGCCATATAATTTGGAGAGTAAGTGAACTTCCTTGGTCACCAAGAACATAAAACATCAATATTCATTGGTGAAAACCTCTTTGAGACACCTTTATATTGGGGGAAAAGTAAATAAAAATACAATTCCATTATTGAAAACCTATTTCAAGTTCCATTGGACAAAAAATTTCACTTTTCTCATCAGGTATCATAGATTCTTATAGGTTCACAATTCACATTAAGGTCTAACATTAGTTTATAGGAATAACAAGTCTTTAAAAACTTAAATCAAGACTTTCCTAAGACATTTATTAATTGGCCACTTTCAAACATGGTTGATTATGATTCTTCTTACATGGGTGAGCCTAATGGATCATAATCTACTATAGAAAATTAGTTTCCTTCATTGTAAACTATTTTAGTAGATGTTTTCACACATCTTGTGGAGGAAACCACTAAAGTAAATAGTGGTACTTATGATGATCTAAAAATGATTATATTGTATGCATACCTCACTGTAGAGGATCATTAATTTATTATTGTTATTTTGAAATATTTTATTGACATATTCACATGGACATATGTAGATATGTTAGGATTAGATCCATTTTAGGTGGTACACTATCTTGTTGTTCACCTGAATGCTAAACTGATTAAAAAAAAGATGCCAAAAATACATCTACACATTATTGTGTTGGTCAAGAAAGATTTATAAAATATATTGGGATTAGGTTTTATTAGGGAACTTAATTACTAGGAGTGATCTCAAATATTATTCAAGTAAGAAAGAAACCACAAGGGATTCACTTATATAATGATTTTAGGGATATCAACAAAGTTTGCCCTAAGGATGATTTTCCATTACCAAACATTGACATGACAGTCAATTAAAATACAAGGTACGAGATGTTGTCCCTCATGGATGGATTCTTAAGATATAACTAAATGAAAATTTCACCTAAATACTAGCATGAAATAATGTTCACCACTCCGTGGGGGACATTTTGTTATCAAGTCATGTCATTTGGTTTTAATAATTTTTGTGCAACCTACTAATGTGTCATGATTGTTATATTTCATGACATGATAAATTATATCTTTAAATATTATGTGAATGGTATTATATAAATGTAAAATACACATGTATTACATCCTAAAGTTTTACTAGTGATCTTTGAGAGACTTTGTGAGTATAAGGTATGCCTCAATCCTAAGAAGTGTGTATTTCATGTAACTTATAGAAAATTACTAGGATTCATCGCATCTCTTAGGGTCATTAAATTCAATCATGAAAAGGTAAAAATATCATGAATATGCCTCATACTTTTAACCAAAATCAACTCTATATCTTGCAAGACAAAATCTATTCCATTCATTGATTCATCGCATAACTTGTACATGGGTGCCATCCTTTTACTCACGTTTTAAATAAAGGTTTCAATTTATAGTGGAATATATATTTTTAATAAGATTTTGAAGAATTGAAAACCTATTTGGATAACCCACAAGTGTTGACCCCACATGTGCCATGGAATCCACTACTTCTTTACATTTCAGTGACTGAACATGAACTAGGGGCAATTTAGGCCCAACATGTTGAACAAGGTAAGGAACATTGAATTTACTATTTGAGTAGGACCCTTATAGTGTATGAGCACAATTATTCATCAATTAAAAATGATTATTTATTAATGGTATTCAATTCCCAAAATTTGTGACACTACATGTTATATAATAAAACAATTTTTATAGCCAAGATTGATCCCCTCAAGAATCTATTATCCAAGGCAACTTTGATTGGTCACATGGAAAAGTGCTTAATGTTGTTGGGTGAGTTTTATGTTGATTATAAAAATTAAAGAGCTATTAAATGGTAGTTCCTTGCATACCAAATTGTTGAAAAACCTTTATTAGACACCAAGCCACTCACTTTTGAGCTCTTAGATGAATTGATCTTGGATTTAGAGGAAGTTCCTATAAATTAAAAGTAGTGTAAGCTCTATTTCTATGGTTATTTCACCTCTCATGGATTTGGGGCCAAAATTATCCTTAATAATCCATAAGGAGATATCATTTCCAAGGCTTTTCATATTGGTTTTCATTGCACCAACAATATGGTAGAATATGAAGCACTCATTAAAGGACTCTATCTAGCTATGTAGTGGACCATTAAGAACTTTATGGCATATGGAGATTTACAATTGATAATTAATAAATTATCAAACCAATATCATACTAGAGATGAGAAACTAGTTCTATATAAAGTCATGGTAGATAAACTCAAGAAACATTTTGAATCTCTTTAGTTTGATCAAATACAAAGAGTTAATAATAGATCAGTAGATGTGATGAAAAAAATTGGTTCCATAATAGAAGAAATTAAAAATATCAAGAAGATCAATTTATTATTGAGAACTCTCGATCTACTAGAGTATAATTAAATTATGGATAGTATGAGGTATTGTGCATCCCAATTCCCCTTGGCACCAATATCTATATGTTATTTCCAAGATCAAAATTTCCCTATTAACCTATCATGAAGCCAATAGAAAATTCATTCACAATGCCTCCCATTACACCTTACTTGGTAGCACACTCTATAATAGAGGTTATGATGGAATGATTCTTCATTGTTTAAATTCAAGATAATTTGAATTAGTGATAAAAACATACACAAAGGGATTTATAAGGCCCACATGAGTGACATGGTCCTTGAAATTCAAATAGTTTACTATTAGACAAATTGGATTTAGATACCTAAAAATATGTCAATAAATTCCTTGCCTATCAAAAACATGGTTATTTGATTCACCCTTCATAATCTCTCCAATCAATCATAACTCCTTAGCCATTTTTAACTTGGGGACTTGATCTTACAAGGATGATAAATCCAACTTATTTTGATGGCCACAAGCATGTCCTAACTAATACTAAATATTTTATTGAGTGGATAGATGTAGTTCATATCACTTACATAACTAAAAATTAGATTTATAAGTTCATTATGAATCACCTCATCTACTACTATGGCATTCCCTCCACTATTATATCTGATAATGGTGGATCATTAAAAATAAGGACATAAAAATCCTCTATGACCTTTACCATATTAAGCACAAAAGCTATACACCCTATTTCCCTCAAGGTAATGACCACGGTGAGGCATCTAATAAAACCATTGTTAATATTATTAATAATATTGTTAATGATGTTAGACTCTATTAGCACTTTAAATTACTCATAGCCTTATGGGTTTACTGTATGATTTTACACACCTATATCTACCACACCATATTCTTTAGTTTTTAGATATGAGGTTATCATCCCTATATAGATTGAGTTGCCTTACCTATGAATCAGATTATAGAATATACTCGATGAGGAGGGATATAGAGTCACCTTACTAAAATAGCTATAAATACTAGATGAGAAATAACTAGATTAATTAAAACATTTAAAATCCTATCAGAATAGGTTACACCATAGTTAAAACTTGTGTATTATTCCCAATGAGTTTGAATTTGGTGATTTGAGTTGAAGGAAAATTAGAAAAACACTAATGTAGAACATAAAAATAAGGGAAAGTTTGAGGCCAATTAGTTGGGTCCGTATATTATTATATCAAACTATAGTTCTAGGGAATATCATTTGCTTACACTAGATTGGAAAGAGTTATAGGATCCCTTGAATATTATGCATTTAAATAACTTATATGCTTAATGTGGTCAAATTTTTTCTATGATAAACCTTGCTTGGGGAATCCTTTGTATTTCCATTCATATTTTACCTTTCCTTCATCTTATATACCCTAGTCAATTATTATCCTTGTTCCCATTTCCTATTACCATCATTATCTTGATTTAGACTAGTAGGTGATACACATATTCATAGTGCATTTTAGAGCACATTTTAGAGAGCATTTAAAACTGATTAGTCTCTACATCTCTTTGAAAACAAGTGTATTAGGATAATTTTGTATAGTTTTCCTCCTTGATAGTTTATCAAGATAAATTCTCTTCACTTCTATTTTATGTATTGTGTGTCTTCCTTTTCCTATTTGTTATTTCATGGTGATCATTTGCCTCATGTTTGATGTTAGTTCATGGTTTACCATTACAACCATTTTAGTTGTTATTTGATCCCCTACCCAAGGTTATTTTTCTTTAGCTATAAATTCCTTATACATTTGTTTGTATTCTCTTGTATCCTTTATTCCAAAAAACCCCAAAACATTGAAAAATTTATAAAAAACTAAAAATCAACATGTTTGGAAAAGGTTTCATACCTCCACGTGAGATCTTAAGCCATAAAATATTTATTCAACTCATGATCCTATTTATCAGTGTCCTTCCTCTAGACCTGATTCTGGGTGGCTTTCCCCATTGGTTTTATTCATCATTGTCTCTTTTTCATTTATGATCCCATTTTCTTTGAGAACTACATTAGCTTTAGGTCCACATAGACTATGTAGGTAGCATTGGATATATGAGGTATCTTGAGGTAGCTCAGTTTCCATCATCATTATTATCACTCATATATCATTATCTTAGGACTAAGAAATTTATGAGTATGACATGAGTGAAAACTCATATTTTATTCCTCTTTGTCCTTATTATCATCATCCTCCTTTCTTAAATTAATTTATGATCTTGACATTTTATGAGCAACCTTTGTCTTACACTCTCACCATTTTGTGACTCATTCCTATTTTACTCTAAAAATCATTTATATATACTTATCATCACCTTTTCTCTTTCCCAATTCTTAGGAGAACTACATATAGCTTGAGGTCCACACGAAGTATGTAGGCAAAATCCATTTGCATATGGAATCTGGAGGCAACTCATCCACCCCTTCCTTATTCTTATATTCCCCCTTTTAGAACCCAATTATCACATGATCCTATCCATTTGTTACCTTGAATTGGTGTTAAAGTATATTAGTGTAATGCCTTCCTATTCACACACATAGAATTATCGATTCCTTGATTGATTATTACTTTGTATGTTGCTTTTCTATGTGTTTGGTTTGTATGGTTATTAGTATGATTGTTTAAACTCTTATTTCATTATTGATGTTTAGTATAACATGTTTTACACTTAAGTATTGATTGTTCTTATCTTTACCTTGAGTGGTTTACAATTATATTCAAATTATTTTTTGTCCATATTTGTTTAGTGCATTATGTTTAACACTTAGATCTTGATGTTCCTTATCATGATCTTGAGTTTTAAATATTTTTACCTGAATTAGTCCTTCCACAATTGACAAACAATGTTATCATAATTAATTCATAATTATGATGCATTTTATCTTTTGTTAAATTAAAAACCAAGCGATCAAGTTAATTACATAATGTTTCACCAATAACATCTATCTAGGAACTATTTATCTCTCACATGCCTAAACATTGCATCATTATATCTTCCAAAATATCAATCACAACACAAAAAATTTAATAAACATGGATATCTCTATGCTAGTTACAACGTGCATCTCCAAAATAGGCATATACTAACTAGTCATATTGTATATCACATCCATGAAACAAATGATATATCATTCTTCCATTTATTCACATTTACCATCTAAACAAACACAAATGTAATGTCAACTAGAAATAAAGATAACAAAATAATGGAAAATTAATAACATCAACATATACATCTAATATCTAATCAAAATATAAGTAAAATCACATATACCAAAAGAATATCTAGGTCCATGTACAACAATAGCCAAAGTTGAACATCATATGTGTATCATAGGGTTATTAGGAATATGTTAGTTTCTCTTATTAGTGAAATAAACAAAAAAACCTTAATGAAAACTAGCATTTCAAGCCTAAGAAATGCGATGAGCAATATAATAAATAAGAAAAATAGGCAACAAGAAGAAAAAATGGCACTTTTACCTTCCTTAAAAATTTAAAATGTTTGTTGGTATGAAATTTGGCTTGTGCTCAGTGTGTGGATAATAGAGTCTTTGTCAATGCTAATGCTTTATGGGCAATACCTCTCCTTATTCAAATGTGGTTTGGCTTTGGCATGTATTGGTATATGAAGCTCTCTACAAAAAAATCAGCGTAGTAAGTGTGCATAAAAAAGCTTGTTTAGGAATGGTCATGACACTTATATTTATAGGTTTTCAACTAACTCTAACCCAAGTTTAGTTAGGCTAGGGTTAAGATTGGGACTCTGAATGCAATTAATGAAGGATTTGATTATACATTTATGGAGGCATGACTCAAGATTTTGATTTTTATGGAATTTATGTTGATATTTTACAATTATTGACTTTAAGGATGATGACATCATCATCATGACTTCATATTTTGTTGAAAAATCCTCTTTAGAAATTACATGCTAATTCAACATGGAATTTTCACTTAATCATTTAATTTAATTTTCTTAGTTAATTAATTTTTCTTAGTATTTTGGTCATTTCAAAAACTGGGTTAAGTGCCCCACTTAATTAGTTGAAAAATGTCAATTTGCTTAGTTGTAATCTAACCAGGGATGAATTCATGAGAGGTTATTATTGTTTACATGGTACTACCATAAATAGGGATACCTTTATATAATTATGGGCACTTAAGTCTAATGTGTATATGAATTTGGGATATTTGTTAATTTCTAGGTTTAATTTATAAAGTTTGGTAGAAACCAGTCTAAAATCCATTTAGACATAGAAGTGGTCAAAACATACTCTCTACATTTTAACCCTTTTTGAGTAAGTGCTGAAAGACAAAGGCATAGTAACATATTTCAAAAATTCATTATTGTTAAAAAAATTATTATTTTCAATGACATGTTAATAACTGTAGGTTGTTATGAGCCAATAGGCACAGGTTCACCCTCATGCCCTAGAGGGTGGTCAATTAGCCCTATATGTCACTTCAAGGGATCGGGTGACAAATAGTGTCATTGAATAGTCCCTTAAAAAGAGGAAAAATGACATAGTTTAGTGGCAATGAAGTTCAAAATAATTATTTGTCATAACAATGTGGTTTTAATCATTGGCATAGTGACTTTCCCTAGTAAGGAAAAGTGGATCCTTAGTCAGTCAAAATAATTTGTCACCTTTGGAAAATTTGACAAGGGGATCTCCTACATTAAACCTATAATACAGATTGGCAATGAGTTGGCATAGAATAACAACATGAATCTAAGAGACTTGCTAGTACAAAGACGCACATCTAAGCTAGTATGTGATACATCCAAAAAATAGTGTTGTTAAGTGGGTCTACAAAAGGGTCCAATTAGATAGTCCACTGAGAAAAATGATCATAAAATAACAAATATAGAAATGAAAAATGTGAAAAATAGACCACAGAGTAAAAAACAAGAGTTTCTAGAATGAATGGAATGAACTTTAGGTGTTAGGGGGTGAAAAATTAAATTTTTAATCTATATATCACCTCTTGGGGTAAAAAATTTCATTTTGACCCAACCCTTTGAGAAATTGATCTATGACCTTGTGATAAAAAAAGTGACAAAGGATGGCATGTGGACAAGGATGGAGGCACATGAGTGACTGGGTTTGGGAACATGGGTAGCCACCACATGATGGACTATCAGTTAACAAATCCACATTATATTTTTCTTACATTTATTATGCACTTATTATGCATCTAGGGTTAAAAGTGGGGAAGTCACCATTTACATGGCATGGAAAATGGTGGCTTCACCTCCATTAAATGATGATTTTTCCAAATTTTGATGGAAATAACTGAATCAATGATTTCACCTAAAACAAGTGATGTCACCATTTTCCTAATAATAAAAATGGTGACTTGGATGAAGTTCTTTAGAAATTGTATAATCGATGATTTTTCCAAAATATGTAAAGTTTCTATTGTCATGAAATAAAAATAATAATGACTTTTTCATAAATGCTAAAATGCTAAAATAGTGGCATCATTAAAAATAAATTAATAAGTTCACTTAAAAGACTAGCTAGGGTAACCTACGGAAAATATATACTTTTTAAGGTACAAACATAGGTCAAATATCTAGGAGAGGGGTAAAATGGTAGGTACTTAATCTATAGTAGTGTAGATGTAGCCTAATGCTAATCTATCTATGGTTGTAGGAATAACTAATGGTATCGATGAAATGTGAATGACATTCACATTATTTATGGAATCTTGAGATATGATCTAAGGACATGATTGTGTTCTTACATGCATGGGTCTATTGGAGGTGGCATGGATGCTTGTGATCAAAGAGGATCTAGCCTATTTGAGTGCACTAGCTAAGTAGTGGAACTCAAAGACTTATACCTTCCACCTACTAATATAGAAGGATATAGTGATGCTTGTGAATACTTAACATATCCTCAAGCTACTTATGATATTACAAAGGATGTTTTGGATAGATCTAGGATACCAACAAGTTGTGTTGGATGATTTGACCAGCTATAGAGACATTTCCATACCACATGGGAAGGTTGACATTGATTTATTGGAGACATATACAAATATTCATCCAGTTGACCTAGCACTAGAGGATATGACATTTATATAAATGATGGATACATAGGTTATTATTCTGATGGTGATTGATAGTAGTATATTGCTACCTGATAAGAGCATCCAATTTTTTCATATGGGCTTAGGTGAATTCATTAAGGTGATTATGGTTCATATGACTAGATTTACTTGGGGGATAGTAGTATTAACCCATCTATACATAGATTTACATATAGTGGCCTACTATGGAGTCTAGAGTATTGGCATGGATACTTTGTTCTAAGCTTAAGGATGGGAGAATATAGTTATGGAGTACCTAGTTGTCTAGAGATAAGTATAAGACTTATAGGATATAGTGTCATATGGTGGGGTGTAGATATGTATAGGTCAAATATGGCTCCATGGGGATATCTACTTCTATTAGTGGATATTAAATGAGTTGACATCTAAGTTTTTCATTTTGTGTCCATATTTTCTCCTATAGATTTAGTAGCAATACTATAGGTGGTTTACAATCTTCATAACTACTAGAGACTTCTTGATAGGTGGATAGAATCACATCATTGAGTATAGGCTTGATTGAGTGATACATAAATTTTCTATATGGTAGGATGTCCTAGAGTATCCTAGATGGCTTTCACATGATACTCAAGAGATTAACTAAGCAACACCATTGATCCCAAGGATTACAGTTGTGGTCAGTTATAGAGTAGTTATATAGATCCCATGTGTCTATGCAGGAGAGTTGAAAGATGTAGGTATAACACCAGACTATGTTATATGGTGGGAAAAATTTTGTCCACTAAGGTTTAAAACTCTTTTATAGGAACCAAGACAAGCACAAGATAGATAGGCACAAGTTGGATAGGTTGGGCAGGGACTAATTAGGTAGGGTGGAGATTAAGGTGTAGATGAGATAGAGGTTGATCAAGGGGTGACCAAGTAGGTACTAGGGGTACTGAGAGGAGAGATACTTGTATATATCCTATCTAGTAAGGTATATTGGGTACCATGAAACCATATCTAGGGTAGGCAAGTATGTCATAAATAATGAGAGTAGATATGGACATTACTCTTTTGAAGGAGGAGATTATTGTGAAAGTAGTCAAGATTGAGGGCCTAAAGAGGATGTTTGGTTAGCTATAGGAACATGTTACTCTTTTTTATAGTGATATTAATGCCATTCAATCAAAGGTTGATTGACTAAAGTTAGAGGTTATGCAGATAACCTAGATACATGCACAGATAAATGTAGCTAGAGATTAGGCCATAACCAAGAGGTATTAAGCCCTATAAGATGTTCAAAGGATATAATTTGAGTGGGATGAGGCATAAGGGATTATCAAATAGACAATATTTTTTGGATGGTTTGGAGAGCCTTCAGGCTAAGGATGAGGCCTTGTATTATCCTTGAGCATATAAGATAGTCACTTAGAGTGTTAGGTACTAATAGATACCAAATTTTGAGGTATGGTACACTTAGAGAGTTGGTAGTAGATCCTACCAATATAGATATAGGATACATGTCAAAATATCATTAGGGAAATCAATATAATAAACATGGATACCTCCACCACTTGAACCATTGGGGCCACCTCTTATAGGGCTTATGGACTCTCAAAGTCAAAATAGATGTACAACTCTTTGGCATTTTTTTTATTTTGGAATTATGACATATATATAGGAATGATGTAAGTGACATTCATGTTTTTGAGATATATGACATGCATATTTGGTATAAACACTTTTTCATGGATTGTTATTCTTTTAATGTATATGTGATGTTGGATGGTGGAGCCTAATCTTATTAGAATGCCTAGTTCCCAATAGAGGGTATGGGGCAGGAAGGCACTAGGGGGTGGGGGGGAGGCAGGGGTGTGTGCATGGTCTCCATGGGGGTCCAAGGGGGGAGGTGACTTACTTTGGATCCCCCTTATAGGTTTTTGGGGGAAGTACCCCTAAAGTAATTTTTTTTTAAATGAATTGTAAAACATTGTAATTTTGTAGTAAATTTGGACTGTTCACTATTAGGTTGTAGATATAATAGTATAAATTATGTTAGTGCGTTTTCCCCTAATATGTAACCTCATTTGATATAAGGTAATTTTAATCATGATGTCACACTGAGTGTGAGTGAAGAGGATATTTTAGTGAATGTATTTCAAGTTTTGCCCTTCATTTATTGGATTGAATAAGAGAAGAATTGGCTATTTCTATGTGGACATAGCCCATATTGGGTGAAGCATATTAAATATGTGTTTCTCTTGTATTATGTTTTTTGTATTTTATTTATGTATTTATTTCATTAATATTACTCTGAATTATATATTCCTAATAACTGATATTAGAGTCAAAGGTTTATTTGGCAGATAAACTCATAGGGAAAGAGGGTCCCTAGTTCAAGTGGGAACAATTGTAGATGAAGGTAAATTCTTAGGTCAAGAAGTTTAACAGCCAAAAATACCAGCTATGGAAGATGAAAATAGAGGACTATCTATATCATAAGGATCTTTTCCTACCATTTTTTTGGAATAACAAAGAAGCTAGTGACTATGAAGGATGAAGATTGGGAGGTTCTTGATAGAAAGACACTAGGAACAATATGGTTGTGCCTAGTAGCATTGGTGGCCATAAATATTTCAAAACAAAAGACCATAGAGGATTTTATAAAATCATTGGATAGACTATATAAACAACTCTCAGCCTTTAACAAGATATTTATTATGAAGCATTTATTTAATATGGAGATGTCAGAAGGTGGGTATGTTGTTGATCATTTAAATGAATTTAACATGGACACAAATCAATTAAGATTTATAGGATTAAAATTTGATGATGAGGTTATGTATCTTTTGATTCTATGATCATTTCTAGAAAGCTGGTATGGCTTGGTCATGGATGTGAGTAATTATGTCCCTAGTTCAAACACTTTAAAGTTTGATGATGTTATTGGTGTTATTATTAGCAAGGAAATGCAATGAAAAAGCACAAGTGAGATGTTAGATAATGATTTGACTATGGATAATAGGGGAAGATAAAAAGATAGAGGAAAGGGCCCAAGGAATCATGAAAAGTATAAGACGGGTAGATCCAAATCTAGAGGAATGTTGGTGTGCTAGATTTATGGGAAGAAAGGACACCTAAAGAAAGATTATTAATTTCAAAAAGGAAAACAAAGAGATGGATAACAAGATAAAAATTAGGAAGTAAATGTAACAGATGATGTGTTTCAAGATGATTTAATCCTTTGATTAGATAATATTAATGATTATTGGGTGATAAATTCAGGGGCTTCATTTCATGCTACACCCCATAGGAAATATTTTCAAGACTATGTTCAAGGTAATTTTGGATAGGTTTATTTGGGTGATCGTGAACCTTATAAAATTGTTGGAAAAGGTAAGATATAGATAGAATTACATAATGGAAAAAAATGGTTGCTAAAAGAGGTGAGGCATGTTGATGAGTTGAGAATAAATTTAATTTTAACAAGGTAGTTAGGAAGTGAGGGCTGCATAGTTACATTTGTAGAAAATTAGTGGAAGGTCACAAATGGATCACTGGTAATAGCAAAAGGAGAGAATTTAGGTACATTATATTTATCTACTAGTAATTTTGACTCTTATATTGATTTAGCTTATATAGAAGTGGATACAAAATTATGACACCAAATACTTGGGCACATAAGTGAGAAGGGGATGTAATTTCTCCACTCAAAGAATTTGTTACTAGATTTGAATAAGGTGGATTTGGATTTTTGTGAGCATTATGTTTATAGAAAATAAAAGAGAGTTAAACTTCTGAGAGTTGGGAAGACAAAGAAGGATGAAAAGTTATAGATTATGCATATAGATGTATGTGGACCAGCTCAATTATCATTCCTTGATGTCTCTTCTTACTATGCTACTTTTATTGATGATGCAACTATAAAAACTTGGGTATATTGCATTAAAAATGATGTTTTTGATACTTTTAAGAAATGGAAAGATTTGGTTGAGAATGAGACAAGAAATAAGTTGAAGTGTGTCAGATCAGATAATGGAGGTAAATACTATAAAAGGTGTTTGATAATTATTGTTTATCCCATGATATTCATAGAGAGAAGATGGTTCTAAGAACATCACAACAAAATGGTGTGTCAGAAAGGATGAATAAGACAATCATAGAGCATGCAAGGAGCATGAGATTACATGCAGGGTTGCCCTTAAAGTTTTGGGAAGATGTTATGGCTACTAATATTTAATTAATAAACAAAGGACATTCATGTCCTTTGGATGGTGTCATTCTAGAGGAAGCATGGACAGGTAAAAAGGTAGACCATTCTTTTTTAAAGACTTTTGGTTATGAAGCATTTGTATATATTGATAAAGAAAATAGAACCAAACTCAAAGCAAAATCCAATAAATGTACTTTTATTGGATATGGATTTAATGATTTTGGTTACCGTTTATTGGATTTTGAAAAATGCAAAATCATTAGGAGTAGATATGTGATCTTTAATGAGAAGGTTATGTCAAAAGATTAGTTGTAGGGAAAGAAACAAGAAAAGCCAAATATTGAATATGTAGTACTTGATGAAATAACTAGAAATGAAATTCCAAAAGAGCCATAAAATTAGAATGTATAAAAAATATAACAACAAGTATGTCAAACTCCTAGAAGTGTAGTTAGAAGATCTACTAGAGTAAGTAGATACCCTAAATGATACTCTCATTCACTTTATTATGTATTGACTAATGGTGTTGATCTAGAAAGCTATGAATAATTAATGTAGGTAGAAACCATAAAGAATTGGCATCAAGGAATGAAAGAAGAGATTAAATCTTGGTACATAACCAAACTTTGGATTTAGTTTAGTTTCCTATAGGTAAAAGAGCATTGAAAAATAAATGGATTTATAGGTTTAAGGAAGAATATGGAGGCCAAAATAGGTACTATGCCAAACTTTTTGTAAAGGGGTTTTCATAAAATAAAGGTATAGATTTTGATGAAATATTTTCTCCAGTTGTTAAAATGATTTCCATAAGAACTGTTTTAAATTTGGTAGCAGTAGAAGATTTGTACCTTGAATAGTTAGATGTGAAGATTGATTTCCTTCATGGTAGCTTGGAGGAGGAAATATATATGGAGTATTCATAGGGATACCAACTCAAAGATAAGGATAAAATGGTGTGTATGTTGAATAAGAGTTTTATGGCCTAAATTAAGCTCCAAGGCAGTGGTATTCAAAATTTGACATTTTTATGATAGAGCAAGGTTATAGTAGATGTCATTTTGACCACTATGTTTATTTTAAGAGATTAGATAATGTCAGATATATTATCTTGTTATTATATGTAGATGACATGATTATTATAGGGTCTAACATGCATGGTATAAATGATCTCAAAATAAAATTAGCAAATTCATTTGCAATGAAGGATTTGGGTGTTGTAAAGTAACTCTTTGGCATGAGAATAACAAGAGATAGAAAAAATAAAAAATTGACATTGTCTCAAGAATAATACATCAAGAAGGTGTTAGTGAGGTTCAATATGCAAGATGAAAAACCAATAAGTACACCTTTGGGAGGGAACTTAAAATTAAGCAAGGAATAGTGTCCTAAACTATATGAAGAAATCCATTACATGTCCAAAGTGACCTATGCTTCAGTAGTTGGAAGTTTAATGTATGTATGGTGTGCACTAGACTAGACATTACTCATGTAGTGGGAGTTGTCAACAGGTTTATGAATAATCCAAGAAAAGAGCACTGGGATGTAATCAAGTGTATTCTCAAGTACTTGAGAGGGACCACTGATAGATAATTATGACATGAAGGGTCAGATGTTACCTTACAAGGATATGTTGATGTAAACATGGCTGGATATTTAGATGGTAAGAGGAGCACCATAGGTTATGTATTCACTGTTAGTAACACAACAGTTAGTTGGATTTCAAAATTATAAAAGATAGTTGCTTTATCAATTATAGAGGTGGAATATACTATAACTATAAAAGTAAGAAAGGAGATGATATGGATAAAATGATTCATGGAAGAATTAAGGCAAAATTAAGAATATTTTAGGTTATATAGTGATAGCTAGAGTATGATCCATTTAGCAAAGAAATTAGCATTCCACTCAAGAACCAAACATATACAACTTAGGTATCACTTCTTTTGTTTAGTTTTGGAGGATGGTCAACTAAAGTTGGAAAAGATCCATATGAGTTAGAATCATGTAGATATGCTAACAAAGGTAGTCAAAAAGGAGAAATTGGAGAGTTGTTTAGCTTCAATAGGTCTTTAGGGATAATAAGGAAGATGAGAAACATGTTAGGGTCAAACTTTAAAGAAAATTCCAAGGAAGATTTTTAGTGATGGAGTTGTAGCAATCAATCTCCAAGTGGGCGATTGTTGTATGGTGGTGTTTGATCTTATTAGAATGCCTAGATCCTGATAGGGGGAGTGTGTGGGGATAACACCCCCCCCCCCACACACACACACACTATGGTCATCATGGGGGTTTGGGGGTGAAGATATACTCTAGATCCCCCTCATGAGGGTTAGGGGGAAGCACTGCCAAATCAAAATTTTGTGAAAAATGCATTATAATATGTTGTAATTTTATAGTAAATCTAGACGATTTATTATTAGGTCATAGATATAAAAGTAGAAATTATGTTGGTGAATTGTTTCCTTAACATGTAAACCTCCTTTTATATGAAAGAGTTTTAATCATGATGGCACACTGAGTGTGAGTGAAGAGGATATTGTAGTAGATGTATTTTAGGTTTTTCCCTTCATTTGTTGGACTGAATAAGAGAAGAACTTGTTTCTATGTGGACTTCACCCATATTTGGTGAACTACATTAAATTTTGTGTCTCTCTTGTATTTTGTTTTTTGCATTTTATTTCCATTTTTATTTCATTAATATTTCTTTGCATTCCATATTCCTAACATGTGATGATTTTTTATTTGATTTAGCATGATGTGTTATGGTCTCATGTTGACATTATGTCTACTTAGAAATGTTAATATTGTTTGTTCTCTTCATCATAGTGTATGATATCAAATATGTTATATTTTTATGAATTTACTATAGATATGCCATGTATTCATATATTCATGTTTATGACTTATAATATATGTTTATTTGAAGATGCGCATCCTTATTAGCACATAGTATAGTCATTGTTATTTAGTTATTATGGGTTTGGATTATTAGGATATGCCTATTGTGAACAAGAGGAGATATATTCCCAACATCATTGTCTGATAAATCTTTGGCCTAATTTCTATTATATCATGTGACTTTATACATCATAGTTATAAACAAACCATAACAACATTGCATGTCCTATGCATGGGAAAACTTAATTTAAATGTAAATATAAACAATTTAGGCATAATATATGATCAATCAAATCCCAAGTGTAAATATAATACAATAAATTTTGTGTGAGTGATTAAAATTTCTTAAAACTAAAGCAAAAGATATATAAAATCTAGACTTAATTGGAAACATAATGTAATAAACTTATGGCAACATAAGGGAAGGAAGGCACAAATAGATATTAGTCATCAACCAATTAAAATCAATAAATCTAACAAACAAAACCTAAGTAAAGACATAAAACAAAACCACACAAGAAGTAAAATGGCATAATCAAGAAATAAATAAAAAACACCTAACCAAAAATAGAACAACAAAACTACATATATCAAAGTACAATAAACAAGTTAACCTAAGTCCCAATGTAAGAAATGAACTAATTTTAAGGGACAATGCAATGAATAAATTAAACTAATGTAAATGAAAAAAGTAACTAATTTAGGCCAATAAATCAACCAACTAATCTAAGGAAAATAGAATAAACTAATCTAATTGTTGGTGCACGTGTATTAAAAGTGTTATGTTTGTCAAAAGGTTGATCCTAGGAAATATGGAAAATTGACACATGTATGACAACATGGGAAGGGCGAATATAAGAATAAATAAAAGGTGGCTGAGTTGATTGTAAATGCACTAGGTGAATGGATAATTCCTACATAGTCCCATGAACATGAGTTCCCACATGGAATTCAAGCCAATTGTAGTTCTCCCAAGAATTAAGAATATAATAAAACTAATAATCAATTAAAATAGATTGATCATATAATAAAGTAGGAATGGGCTCACAAAATAGTGAGAGTGTGAAACAAAGGGTTTGGTCCTCATGACAATGAGAATGTTAGGCATAGGAAATTTTAAAGCTATGATAGAGTGGTTTAGGCTAAATCCACACTAAAATACCAAAGGCGAGTGTTCACAAATGAAATAGGCTAACAATTCATAGTGATCAATACATCTAAGGTTTAAAATATGAATAATCTCATAAAATAGTGAGAGCATAAGATGGTATGAATAAAAAAATAGTGAGAGTGTGGCTTAAATGGTTTTCAAAATAGTGAAAGCATGGCTTATAGTGCTTACAAAATAGAGAGATCATGGTTTAGGTTGCTCATAAAAATAACATAGTGTGTAATAAGGGTGGTTGAGCTAACCTCAAAAAATATTGAGCACTTCTTACATAGACTAAATAGACCTCAAGACACTATAGTTCACCCACTCTCCAAAATAGTTAGTACGATCCAATTTGATAGAGAAACCTTTATTAAGATATCCAAGAGGAATATGGTCTCTTAGGCTCATAAAGTCTTAAATATCCTCATCATTTTCAAACTTATCGAGTGATACAATGTATTATTGTTGGTCCCAGTCGATGAGTCATGGATGATGAAGGAAGAGTGGGGAATGATGAACAACAAGTGGAATGGTACATATGACATGAGGTTTAAACATGTTTGTACTAGATAAATTATCATATATAATTTAATTAGACTCTATGTTGCTACTAACATTCTTCTTACTAGTGATTTGTGTAGGAACACAAATAAGATATGAAGGGACACCCATACATAGTTTAAATATAATGCCATAAGTTCCTTTATGTTTGGTCACAGATATGGGATCAAGAGTACCTTGTAACTTTTTTTTCACACCTCTACCTTCATAACTTTGATTATCCATGATCTGATTAGGGATGGGATACTTTTTGCTTTGATGACAATCAGCTACTCAACATTATAGTCTAAGATTCATCTTTGGTAAGTAGGTCATGTTACTGGATAGTGATCGGTGTCAAAATAATAGGCATTTGTATTTGGATTTGCAAATTAAACTTTCCTTTTTATCACCATTCCATGTGAACATATTTGTATTTGGGTCTTCCTTATGATTTAAGGGCCTATGGAAGTTTGGCTATGTGGAAGGGATTGTGTGTGAGTTATTCTTTTGGACCTTTGTTAGAGATGGTAAAATGATTATATATCTTAGGAGGGGGTGTAGAATAAGTATAAAAAAATATTTTTGGGTTGATATAATTGGAATCTATAAATTTAACAAGTACATCCTTGTCCTTCTGTGGTGTTAGGTCTAGGCTTAAATGGTAATTTTAACTCTTAAACTCAACTTATAAATTCTTACATAACTGATATGGTTATAAGTCTACAAAAATAATAACCTCCATCTTATAATGGTGTAATGTGGAAGGTATGACCCAAATTTCATGTATCCAAAGTCAGTTTAGGAGCAAGTTGTATGATAAATCAAGATCCATAATATGTCAAAGTGTGTCATGGGTTAAGGGCCCAACAACAAATAAATTTTTCCTTATGATTCCATTTCCTCATTATCATAGGCCTTGATGGTAATGGTAGATGGTTAAAATTCAACTATCATGTATCCAAGATTCTTGACTAACCTTAGAGACACAATATTGAGGCCTAACCCATTATCTATGAGGACACATTTAACCTTGTGTTGGGTTGTGATAACATCAATATATAATAGATTATTGTGGAGAGGGATAAGGGATGACATATCACTTCAGTCAAAGGTTAGTTACTATTTAGGAGATAAGTGTCTTAAAAAATCTTGGAATTTATCTAATGTAATGTCATTTGGTACTTAAGATTGGCTTAGAATTTTATTAAGGATTTTCTTATTGATAGTAGAGGTACACAAAAAATCTAAAATAGATATTTGAGTAGGCATCTTATGTAATTGCACCATAATATCATACATCTTCTCCTTAGTATAGGTAATTGTCTTATTTCTTACTAGAATGGCTTCATTAATATGCTCATTAGTATAAGGAGGTTGTGGTCCTAAAATGGTAACTTTCATCCATCAAGTTGTGATTGCAAAATATAGATTGGGTAATGGACCACTATAATTAGAAGAGGGTCCAAGGATGTTAACTCTTGAGCACTGGTGAGCTTGACTTCCCATGTGGATCATAAGAGGATTCCCAATGTAAGGAAGTTGTTAGGAATTATTTGGTACAAACCATTGGCAATGGGTTGTTAGCCTTGGGTTAAAGGTAATAGTAGTTATATGACCACTCATAATATGTCCTATAACCTTGTTGTAGTCATGTGAAATAATGTGAAAGGCCCCTTGGTTATCATTCTATCCTTATTTTCATCCATTCTATGGTTTTGGTTACCATCATTGTTGTTGTCTATTTATATTGTTTTTATGGTGGCTATAGTGGTGGTCTATGTTGTTACTAATTATATCATTGATTCTAGTTATTGGTATTATTCTATGGAAAAGGGTTTTAATAAATTCCTAAGTTTAAATTAGAAGTAGGTGCCCTATTATCCAATTTTATTACCCCATTTTCTATCATATTCTCAATGAGGTGCCTTAATTTCACACACTGACATATGTAATGTAATTTGACTTGATGGTAATCACAAAACTCATGCTCTTTATACTAGTCATGGAAAGGAATACCCCCAAGGAATGGTTTAGGAATGGGCCAACTAATCATATTGTCATTGTCTATTTTTTAAAACATGGATTCAATGGGATCTTCTAGTTCACTAAAAATTCTCTTTATAGGTGGTCTTGCTCTTGGTTGAATATTTTGTAAAGGAGGAGCTAGGAGTGCTTGAATTTGTGGAATTCGATGCATATGTGGAGTTGGTTGAGTAGATGGTGTTTTCACCATTTAGACATGGCATGATTTAGTATCTCCATTACCCATAAATTTACTGTTATGTTTATAAACCTTGGTCTTCTCAAGAAGTATTATCTTGGGCTGGCATAAGAGGTTGTATTTGGATTGAGTTATGATTCTATTTTTGTCCTTTGGTACTAATTTTGGCTCTAGTTTTGGCCTTGGTATTGGTTTTGGATTTGGCTGGAAGTGTACAACTTGATTACCCATTTTTTAATAGGGAGTTTATAAATTTGTAGAACTTTGTCGATAATATACTCAAAAGAGTGGTCATACTAAAGATCTAAGTGATATGATATATCACTTGTTAGATTATGAGTAACCACCAAAACCAACTATTTATCTAGTAAATTATGTGTGAAGAGGTTAACAAGTTCCCTCCATTACTGAAGATAGCTCAAAAAAATCTCACCAGGTCTCTATTGTGCTTGGGCTAAATCCACCATACTAATATCATGTTTGAGATTATAGTATAAGTGTTGAAAATTATTCTTTGAAGGTCATCGAATTTAGGCACTGAGTTATTCAGAAGTTGGAGTAACCACTCCAAGGCCTGTCTAACTAGAATTCATAGAAAGAGGAGAAGTAAATAGATATCACTAAATCCCATCAGACATGCCAATATGTATCATAAGATTATAAGGAAGATGTTAGTTTCTCTTTTTAGTGAAATAAATAAAAATAACTCAATGAAAACTAGCATTCCAAGCTTAAGACTTAGGGTGATGAAAATTAAAAAACAAGCCAAAAAGGCAACAAAAAGACAAAATGACTCTTTTACCTTCCTTGACAATTTGAAATGTTTCTTGGCTTGAAATTTGGATTTCACTTGCCTTGTGGATAATTGTGTCTTTGTAAATGTTAATTCTTTGTGTGCACCACCTCCCCTTGTTTACATGTGGTTTGGCTTTCACATGTATTGATCTATGAAGCTCTCTACAATAAATTTTGCATAGTAAGTGTGCATAAAAAATCTTGTTTAGGAATGGTCATGGTACATGTATTTATAGGTTTTCAACTAAATATAACCCAAGTGTAGTTAGGCTAGGGTTATATTGAAACTACAAATACAATTAATAAAGGCTTTAATAATGCATTTATAGAGGCATGGCTCAACATTTCTATTTTTTATGCATTTATGTTGATATTTTACACTTTTTGACTTTAAAGATAATGACATCATCATGACCTCATATTTTGTTGAAAAAACCTTTTTAAAAATTATAAATTCACTAATTTAACATGGAATTTTCACTTAAGATTTAATTTAATTTATTTGGTTAATTAATTATGCTTAGTCATTTGGTCATTTCAAGAATTGGGTTAAGTTCCTTACTTAATTGGTCAAAAATGTCAATTTGTTTGGTCGCAAGTTGACTAGGGAGGAATTTGTGAGAGGTTATCATTACTTAAAGAGTATTTCCAAAAATAGGGATGCCTTAATGCAATTTTGGGCACTTATGTCTAATGTGTGGATGAATTTGGGACATTCAATGATTCCTAGGCTTAATTGGCATAGTTTGGTAAAAACTAGCCTGAAGTCTATTTAGACATGAAAGTGGCCAAAAATGAGTGTCTATAATATGTATTTCAAAAAAAAAAATTATACGTTAAGTGAATACATACATCTCTTACACATTAAAACATAGATATATTGCCAGGGTGTCAGCTCTGACTTTGCCCATCTATGGGAGGACTCTAATAAAAAAATTACCCTATACCCAGTGTTGGTAGATGCCATGGTGGTGTCCCCATCACTCTCTATTATGATGTGGGATATGCACTAATATCTTAGAGACCTAGGTATGGCATGATCTTACATTTTGGCTGGACCCCTAACTCTAGGTGTACCCTATAAAGGTAGGTTCCTTTCCCTCTATCAACATAACTAACTTATATAGACTCTAGTAGTATACCACCTTATCCTTTACCCTTAGGGAATTTCAATTTATCCATAGGGTGTCATCCTTGTCTTTCATCATGTTAGATAGTGACATGGCTGAGTACTAATCTTATATATTGTCTCACTCTTCATGAAGCCTCTAAACATCCACACAAACTAAGTCTCACTCTATGTGAGCCTTGTTTGAATCACTAATCACTGTCACAATATTTGTATCTCATATAATGAGCTGATATTTAAGGTTGGACATATAATTAACCTACCCTCTTAATTACAAAATTTTCATATCTTAGGTTATGATAATACCATGTAGCCTCATAGTCTCCCCTTGGGCTATCACTAAATCTACTTGTAACCCTATTATATCTTATTAAAGGCCTAAAATTTAGGTTAATATGTTAGTAATCACCCTATGCATTACATTTATAAGGTCTTGATCCTCTATTGGTCTAGTGGTCCATGAAGGACCTGCCTCATTCATGCCCTACTCAGATCATCTAGCTATGGCATTTGCCATCTTTATGTCTAGGTAGTGACCCTATCATCATTCCCTATCTCCATCCATAGCCACATCCTGGTTATATTTGATATCTAATATATAATATAGTACTAAGGGTGAAAATAGTGTGCATGGGATAAGTAATGCCTACTATGCAAATCTTACATAGGAATCTGTAGTGCCTGCTATGCAACCTAATACACAAGAACATGTAAAACTTACTATAGAATCTACTATAGAGGTGATTGTGGTGTAACATACTAAATTAGGTCATGTACATGTGCCTATACATGTGGGTGACCCAACACTAGTGTCCACCACTATCTAACCCTCCTTTGGTTCTATCTTTGCTATCAAAGTTGGTGCCATGTCAATAATATAGGCATATACCCTACCCACCATCCTATATAGGTTTTTATAAATCCAACATATTATACACCTCATACATATGCCTATCCATTAGTTGTATGGATTAAAAAATCTTGATCACCTCTTCCATTTGCATGGGTGGCCCCCACTCAGTCTATCATGTGACATATGTGATATAATTTGGTGTATCATGCACATCCTAATAGAATCCAAACTATTAATACACCTAATCAAGACTATACCACTCCACCATAAAATAATGACATCCTATAATGTATCATGATGTAATCATATATCGGGTCACATATCGATCCTCTATCTAGCCAAACTCCTATATCATTAAGAATGCTAGCTAAAATCCATGCCTACCATCTCATCTATGGCCTATAGATAGTAGTAAAAATTACCTATATTTTATTTAAGGCCACATCTTATCTGATACCAAAAACATTCCAAGGGGTCATGAGTGATTTATTGTAATCTATAACTAACCAAATTCTCTATGGAAATATGCTCCCAGGTCTAGACCTGCAATAATGTACTTGGACCAATATTTTTTCCACTTTGATAAAAATCCATATGAATATCGCTATACAATTAGGCCAATACTACAAGGCCCCATGCAAATTATATGGTTGAATCTAGAATCCCTTTTACCACTCCTATCAATCTAATTTGTTAAAACTGACTGATCTTGTTAGATAGCAAAAGGCTACTAAAAATCACCATTAATATCACCACCTCTATAGGCATCAATTCTTGTGGGGGTGGTAGAGAATGAGCTTGTCCCTGCACCTAGCCATATAATAGTACCAATTCATGTATCTATCTTGATTCCTAAATATATGGAAGCACTTATCCCTACCCTTATCATCCATCCCCTCCTAGGCATACTCCCACAACTACCATTGCTCCATCACCATCCCCTCTTAGGATGAGATGAGGTATAAATTTTAGGTCATCTAGGGCATCAATATTTATGACCCCACACTCAATCATAATGTCCATAATAATAATCAAATCCTTCAGCACTACTAATTGACCATGCTACATCTACTAGATCTTAGGTCCCTAAATTGAAATCCATAGAATCTAACACACATCTTTGAAGGTCACCATGACCTCACTTATCAAAAAATGGGAGGTGGACATCTCAGAATGCCAATGCTTAGATATCATTAAAAATAAACTTTATTAGTTAAATCACTTTCATTTTTTCTATTTAAAACAACTCAACCACATCTAAGAATCCATCCATCTCCTCGATCTATCTACCAAGATGGTGTAGTACCCACAATAATCACTTGCAACTATCACAACCTTGACTTGCTATTGCATATCAAAAACATGTCAATTCCACTTCATTTATTTTTATCTATTTCTATCGCTGATCATAAACACCACATTCTTCTAGTTTTAGACTTGATAGTTCACTCTTCTTGCTTAATCAAACTCTTCTTCTAATTGTATCCATTTAACTTTGAGAAATCTCACCATTTCTTGGTTATCTCACCATTTCATAGGGTATTACCACCTTTTTTAAAGATGATTCTACCATTGTCTCTAGTCCTTCTTGATTCTCATCATTTTTCTATCAGGTTCACTATTTAGCAGGATATCCTCATTAATTGACAAGATGATCCTACTATTTAGGTGGTCTTTTTGGACTTTAGGGCAAGTTCCCTATTTTGGGAGATTTCCACCTAAAATATAAAACTCACTATTAAATTATAATTATTTCCATTTTTTTCAAATTTAACTTGAAAACACATCATCATTATTTTGGCAATTTATAACTATTTTGGTGATATCACTTAATCAGTCATGGCCTTACCATTAAGCTAATGATACCAATGTTTACACAAGTAACCTTACCATTTTAAGTTTTTCTAGAATGGTGAGTTATCTAATATACCCAATTCTAAGGGGAATTTCATGATATTAATGAATAAATTGATAAGGATGGAAAATATTTACTGGTGTCCAACTACCTGTGATGCACCAATACTCTCATGCAAAAATATTGAGCAATAAATTTATATAGGGGAGGGTGAAAATGAATAGTTTTCATGCCCATGTGTTAATGTTTAGATATAATTTTGATTTTTTACCCCTACCCCTAAGGTGGTTTAGTTTTCTTCATAGGAGTCCTTTTTGGCTTTTTGTCTATTTTACATCTTAATTCTTCTAATTACTATGTTTTTTAGCCTTCGCTGCTAAGAAATGTGCCATTTTTTTTTGAGGGCCTATCCATCAAAAATTATTTTTTTCAACCACACCATTGAGGGGGAATCATGGGATTATAAAATACCATTTGAGGCATTATTATGAGCTCATTTTTCCACAAATCAATCCAATATCAACAAATGCATGAATACATTACTTCCTCTAATTGTTATCATTTCAAATGACTTTTTTTTATTATTTGAAAAACCTTTACTTCATCTAAACTTATTCCCACGCCCTTCTAAATTCAATAAAAATGTATACATCTAATTTATACCACCTTCATGTTGAAATTGTAGGTCAAAATGACTTCTTACAATAATGCACAAACTAGGAATATTATTAAAATGTTCTAATTCATCCACACATGTCACGTGAAATTTTTGAAACATATTGTTGCATCCTTGATTTGGTAAATATGCCATGACTAAGTTTTAGTTTCATCTAAATCAACATGAGTCAATTTTTTGTTTTGCAAGAAATATTATGTGGTAATTTACTAGAACAAATACATGAATTTTGATATTATATAAGATGCATAGAATATAATTAGGTTTACTTAGCCTAATAAATCAAATAAAATGGATAATATATAATTATGTAATATTCAAATATTCAATAAATATATAAATTATGGCATCATTTAGAAAGTTGGAAAGCACTAGGCATTAACACAAACAAATATTAGGATTAAGGCAAACCATGCCTTATAAATGAAATCTCGTCCCAAAATATTTATGGAATTAAACCATGAAAATTTAATTTGTTTGTGACCACTCATCTTTATCTTAATACAATGTCCACATTCAA
The DNA here is from genome assembly GCA_037957365.1 of Torreya grandis. Classification (NCBI taxonomy): domain Eukaryota; kingdom Viridiplantae; phylum Streptophyta; class Pinopsida; order Cupressales; family Taxaceae; genus Torreya; species Torreya grandis. The sequence goes on along the minus strand of JARHVA010005588.1, from coordinate 866,675 downwards.
TATAGTAAGTATATAAATAGAAAGGTCATCATAGACTTTTCATCAATTTTTTTTGTGTAAAAAAACTCTAAAAAAATCCTTCAAAAACCTCACCCCTTTTATTCTAATTAGTCCACAAGTAATTTAGATAGTTCTTAAAGAGATGTTGATGGATTTATTGCTATGATATTGATGAAGACTTTGAGATTTACATATGGTCATAATTATGTATGTGTGTTGGCTAGCTAATGATGTACATGAGGAATGTAATAGAATTTTATTTCTTTCTATTTGCTTGTCTTGGATAGACCTTGGCCAATTTGAGGAATCATGATTGAGAAGTTATGATTTTTTTTTTTCATTTTGAATACTAATAAAGAAACTAACCCATCATGTGATCATGGTTTACACTTATGCTTTTTATCATATACATGAGTTATGGTAAATTTATTCCCATAAGTCAGTTTGGTAATCACTTTTCTTATTGATCCTAACCTTGATATGTTTAATCAATAGCAAACCATGACATGTTATTACAAGACTTTGACTTGAGTCCATAATATGTTTTGCATATCAAATTATTAAGATATTAATAAATTTGATAAAAACCTTAGTCAAAGTCATAATCATGTTAATGTTGTTTTGTTAAATAGTATTTTGACCATGATGGGACCATATTCACATTTTCATTTTAATTTGGAATTTGACTTGGATAATTATTAAATCATTTCCCTAAATGATAAGGATAATTGACTATTGAATTAGATGCATCACACCATCTAGAGAGAGGAGTGAATGTGAGGAATAAAACTAAGGGTTTTCCACTTGTAGTTCTACACCTTGTTCTTAGTTATGTTAATGATGAGAGATGAAATTTATCATCCACTATTTGAGACTGTAGTGCCCATGTTGATTGTGGAGTCATGATCAGTTTAAATGATGACATAGGGATGTGACCTAAACATGGTATGACTTGTAGCAAAGCTTAATAAGAGAGAGGTTTTGTGAAAGACAACAAAGGAAAGAGATAAGTAAATTAGAGCATAACCTCTAAACACATGCATGTTATTTTCTATATTTTCAATTTTTCTTGCATTGGATATCTCGTCTAGGATAGAAAATGTTTTCTAGTTGTTTTGAAACTTCATGGGATATAAACCCATATATTCATAACTATGTATGCATCTATGAGTATATACCTCAACTTAGGGTAATTTTCATATATGTGGTAATTTTGTGTTTTGATTTGGGATGGTTTAAATTTACCTTCATAGAGTAATTCCCCTTTCATTAATTAAATTTTATTATTGTTGTACATTGATTGACATATGTATTATAAAAGGGTTAAACCCTATAAATGATGCCATGAATGTCTAGTTTTATTTTTATTATTGTTGGCCAATAGGTGAATGATTTTAATATTATTCTGAACTTAGATGAAAATTTATATTGCTTCTTGTTGCTTTAATTTCATTCTCTGCTATAAATTAGAATCCTTTTATGGAATATGGAATTTTCATGTACAAAAAGTAGAGTGTGGACTCAAAATATTACCATTTTTAGTTGGACATTGTGTTGGTTTATGGATTTAAAAATTATCTAACCCTAGTACCATAATACTAGAAATTATATGTTTCTTTTTGCATAAATTTACATTTCTCAAAGGATGTAGGGTGGTGTTCATTTTGGCCCAAATTTATCGATGTTGGATACTTTTTTGATTTTGGCTAAACACTTTTTGTGAATTAATAAATTAATTTTTTTATAAATATGACTATTCCTTTGATATGGAATTTTTGCTTGATATTCAACTTGATTTTAAGTTTTAATGAAACATTATTTTTGGTGTATTTAATAATGTAAATGCAAACATGTGTTATTTCAACATCCCTTTTGTTGTTGACAACTTGTCTCATTGAGTTGAATGTTTTACCTCTATGTCTTTCATATTCTATTGTATTTTTTATTTTAGGGCTAAGAAGAATGCATTTTGATTTGTATTATGTCATTAGTGTTGTGGTAAATTTTTTAAATGGGTGGCAGCCTCTCTTTGAATTTAAGGACTAATATCATAATGTTTCAAATTTATATAAACTTTAAACATTATATTTTATGACCCCTTGTTGTGCTAACACATTATTTTTCATGACTTCCATTAGGGATACACTCTTGGTGTTTTAAAAAGAGTTTTATGGTGCTAAAATTCATGATTTTTATTTTGTAAAAAAATACATTGAATTAAGTAGTATAATTGGGTGATAATTTGAAAAAAATTATGTTTGAAGTGATTTGTATTTTATAAATGCTTGTGGTATGTTGCATACATAAATGAATTGAATTAAAGTTGTCGTACAATTCCTGTTTTTAAAATAAATTCTGAAAAACATTTAGAACAAAGAAAAATGAATGAAAGTCTTACTTTGATGGTTGACATTGTGGTATGAGAAAACTATTCCATTCATTTTTATATATTTTAATGAGATGTTAAAGTGGTCAGTACCATGAGAAATTTTTATATTAAATGCTATTAGGTTAAATTTTTGGTTGTGTCCTAATGCATGATTAGCAATTCAGTCATGAGAGTTATTACTCATTTTATTTTATTTGATTGCTTAAGGTTTTGGCCTAGTTGTAGATTAATTTTAATTTTTAGTTGTTATTAATGGACTTTTCCCTAAGTTTTATATTAATATATGGTAATATGTCTATCAGGAATTTTTTTTAGCTCTATAAGTATTTATCTAATGAAAGTTACATGAAGCACTCCTTTTATTTTTTTGAGCTTTTCTTGCTTGAATATAACTTTAGTGTTTATATAATGTGTATTTAGAAGGAGGATTAACATTCTCAACTTGTGTTGACTCATTTTGTTGCATTAATTTAGAGAATGTGGTGATCCATTTTCAGGAAATCCATGTTTTTCAATCTATAAGTTTATGTCTCTAACTTATATGCATTGTTTGACATGTTGAATGATACTTATCCTCTATCAATTGAATTGGATACCAATTTAAAACAAATCTACTATTGACAGTAACATTATTTTTAATAACAATTGAGTTAATTATATAAGTTTATTTTTGTTTACAAAGTTGTACCATGACCTGTTTAATCATTTTTAGTATGATTTTTATAGGAATCATTAATTGTCACAATATCAAGGTTTCATATGAGGTTATAAGTAAACACTCACCTAAATATTTGATGATTATATTGTACCCATATCCATAAATTATATAATAGTAAAATCATTATTATTAATTGAGTATTATGGCTTAAAATAATTTATGTTTCTTAGGTGTTTAATTTTATTAGATGATTAATAGAATTGATGTCATGCCTTGGCTCCTTTATGTTGGAAAAGACTCATTCACAGAAGTTGGTCATTGGAAAAATAATAACATGAATAATATGGTTATTTTAGTTCACTATTCAATAATGCTTAGAATATTTATACTTGATCAAGGCCTTGAATGATTTTTCTTTCCTTGGAAATTTATGCTTGTTTAAAAGGCAATGTTTTTATTATAAATATATATATTGTGGTAGAATATTCATTATCATTATTCTTCATTAGTAATTAGGTACAATATGATCACATACTTATGAATTGCATCATCTTTTAAGCAACACTTATTATAGAGATATTATAGTATAAACTACAAAGCTCGATTTGATATAGGGTTTATGTTATGATTGGTGTTATCTATTATAAATAAAGTTTTCTTGTTTGAATTTAGCCATTATTTAAAGCTATAGTATGTATGTGTAAAAGTAATAAAATTATTTATTTCAATTTATTATTAAACATGGATGTTCAAAAGGATGGCTGGTTAGATAGAAACCTTGTGTGACTTGAACTTCTATGTAGTTGTACTCTATTTCCATACATTATATTTCAACAAGTGTAAATTATGAATGTTAAGAAATAGGAGCAGGTGAAGTTATTTTATTGTTGTTTTAGTTATATTGGAAACTTGAAATTAAAAAAAAGACTTAGGTTTCAAATGGGGTCATTTAGTACATTATTCATTAGAGGTGTTTAAGGCATGAACTATTATTTCAAAGAGTATATATGTAAGTAATTTGCATGTTTATTAAGGACATGCATGAGTATTAAAGTAAATATAATGGTTCACTTGAATTATAATATGATTTGGTTATATTAAACCTTTTAATATTATATTGTTCAACATTGAGCATGTTTTTATTTAATTTTATTTTTACATGTGTGATCTAAGGTGGGCTTGTGATATGATTAAATACACATCAGAAGCTAGTAATAACTTGTAATGAATCAAGAAGCACATTTTGTGCCATTATAATGATTGAAAAAGCAATTTATATGTTCCTTAATAATGAATGTGGATAATTGGATTTCTAAATGGAATTTTAATATACATGAGTTGGTATTTAATACTCCTTCATTCACTTTTCACTATGATGTTCACTATAGCATTGTTTGTCACTTGTAATCTCATTTTAATATTTGATGGCATAAATATGATTTTAAAAGAATTGGCACCCATGTTTTAATGAATATATGGAATGGAGAAATCCTAAATGTTATTTGGATATTATTTACAATAGTATTCTAGTTAATATTACATATTTTTTAGCCTTGACATTTTTAGATAAATGGTTGTGTTGAATGCATTCCTCATTCTAAGGAGACTGTAGAACACTTTTGGTTGACATTGCATTATTATGGATCTATTGAAGCATTCTTTAGACTTAATAAGGTTCAGGATTAAATAAAAAAAATACTCACAATACAACTACTAATGAAACATTTAATTGTTGGAAATATTGTCATTGATATCAAAGGTTTAGCATTATTGGTGATAAAGGCCCCATTACATTTAAATGTTATTTGTAATAGATATATCTTAGCTAATGTGAGTTAATATTTATTTAATATTAATGAATATATTTTTAGTTTCATATGAGACAAAAGAAGGGCCCATGGAAAAGTCGAAGAGCCACAGGGTAAAGACAAAAGAAGGATGGGATGCATTTTCCCATGAAGAGTCATCTCGAGGAATACCAAGAGTCACCAAGTGAAGACAAAAGATTAAGTGCACAAACTCTCATGAAGGGACACTTTGAGGAATACAAAAAGTCACCAAAGATAAGGAAAAAAGTGGGAAGGACGTTTTTGGTCATGAAGGGTCACCACATGACTTTTCAAAGGCTTGAATATGAAGGGTCATCCAAGATTGGCACCATTTTCCATGAGGATTGAAGGGTCACAAATGCGAAAGGCCAAAGTTCATTTGGAAAGCTATAAATAAAGGCTTAAGAAGCCATTTGTAAATATGAGAGATAGATGTTGATTTGATATTGTAATATCTAGCTTAGAAGAGCAATTGTGAAAGATGAATATGATTTGTATTTGTTATATCTAGCTTAGAAGAGCAAAGGTGAGAGAGAGGAAAGATATGTTATATTGATCAATCATTTATAGAGATAACAACATTGAGAGATAGGTGTGTGGTTTACACAAAGGGGTTGGTGCTCCTGTGGGTTGCTGCTCACGAATAGTAGCTAGGTTGGTGCTTGGCAAAGGGGTGTGGTGCTCGGCAAAGGGGTATGGTGCTCTTGAAAGCTTGGCTTGTGAATATTTTTTGGGTTTGTGCTCATTCATATACTTGAGATTATTCTTCATGGTTTTTCCCACATTAGGTTTCCACGTTATATCTGGTGTCTCTCTCTATCTTGTGTGGTGTTTATTGTTTGATTTTTATTACATATCTTGAATGTTTGATTAAGTGAAATATAGTTAAAGGAAAGTTTTATAAGATATATGATATACTGATTCACCCCCCCCTCTCAGTACATCCCATGCTTAACAATTGGTATCAGAGTGGGTTCCTTTTTGAAAAGTTTTACAACTTGAAGGTAGATCAGGAAAGCACAATGGCAGGGTCACAGGAAGGATTTTCTACAAATAAGGCACCTTTGTTTTATGGGATGAATTATGCTTTTTGGAGCATGAGAATGAAGGTTTATTTGATGGCCCTTGGATTCGACATATGGAAGTAGTGGTGGAGGAATATGAAGAGCGATAGACATTTGCAATTACTCTAGTAGAAAAGAAGGCAAGTGAATGTAATGTTAAAGCTTTAAATGCTATTTTATGTGGTATATGTGAATCTAAATTTGATAAAGTTATGAAATGTAAATTTGATCATAAAACTTGGGTAAAACTTGAGAATATTTACAAAGGTGATGGAAAGGTTTAGCAAGCTAAGTTGCAGACTTTTAGAAGGCAGTTTGAAAGTTTGAAGAAGAAAATATAGCAAGTTATCTTTTGTGAGTAGATCAAATCATAAACTAGATTCAAGGTCTTGGAGAAATGTTGGATGAGTTAATGGTGGTGCAACAGGTTTTGAGATCTCTACCAACGAGATATGATGCAAAGGTTTTAACAATCAAGGAGATGAAGAATTTAGCCAAGCTAAAGATGGATGAGCTTTATGGTATTCTCATAGAATATGACATGCAGACAGAACAAGATAAACCCTCAAAGAGAGAAGTAGCTTTCAAGACATCAAAGAAAGAAAAAGCTAAGATTCAAGAATCAAGTGATAGTTCTAGTGATGATGAAGATGGCAATGGAGCACTTTTCATTCGCAAGCTGAAAAGAAGAATAGGTAAATATCAAGGAAAATTACCTTTTAAATGTTTTAATTGTGAAAAGATTAGACATTTTTTAGTTAGATGCCTAGATAAGGTTAATGATGATGAAGAAGAAAAGCCTACATATAAGAATAATTTCAAAGACAAATCTAAGAAGGGATTCGAGAAGAAGAGCCTGTATTATAAGGATCTTAGCTCAGGTGAAGATAGTGGAGTCAGCGATTCAAGAGAAGAAGAGATTTTATTCATAGCCATACATGAAGTTGATCAAGAAAAAGAAGAGGAGGAAGCTGAAGTGAATATGGAAGGAGAGCTCATTTGTGCCTTAGAAGAGTTAAAAGCTGTTCAAAAGAAGAATCAAAGATTAAAGCACCAGATTGAGAAAAATCAATAATATTCAAAGAAAATGATTAAAGATCTACAAGCACACTTTGAAGAAGCCAAGAAGAATGAAGAAGATCTCACAGCACAGTTGGAAATAGCAAGAAAAGAATGTCAAAGGTATGTTATTGAAATTGCCTCTTTAAAAGAAGATATTAAGAAAGCAGTCAATGATAAAGTAGTTAGTGATTCAAAATTTGAAGATAGCACTAACATGATGAATAAGATACTGGAAAGTCAAAAATAATATTTAGATAAGACAAAAATCACTTTTGAAAAGAAAAAGAGCTATGCTGAAGCTCTTACATGAGAAAACAAAAAGGGGAGAAGTGAAGAATATAGAGGACATTCCAAATAGAGAAGGCTAGAGAGAACAAAGCTACAAAAGACAATCAGGTCAGAGATATATAGACAGGTCTTATTTTTATGTCTATTATTTTTATTGTAATGGATATGGTCACAAGAAATTAGAATGTAGAAAAAGAGCTAACAAATTCATAAATAAGGAGAAGGAAAGTCAAGTAAAGTCAAGTAGAAGCCACAACTCTTTTGCTCCTCTATCAAGCTTTGATGAAGAGAACATAGTATGCTACAAGTGCAACAACTTCATACACATAGCTTGGTATTAATAAGCATGTTCAATTCAGTTAAAAAGGATCAGAGTTTCAAAGCACCATTCATCAAGAAGAAGGTTTAGACATGTTCATGGTAGATGAAACAACATGAAGATTCTATGATGGTTTAGATAGCCCTACATGTAAGACGTAAAGATCAACCATGGTTAATTGATACGCTGATGTTCGAGGCACATGACAGGTGATAAAAATAAGTTCATATCTCTAAAGAAGATCAATGGTGGTACAGTGAGATTTAGAGATAAAACCACTACCAGGATAGCCAAAAAAGGTACTTTGAGTTTGGATTATGGTAGAACTAAGACTAAGAATGTTTTATATGTAAAAGGTCTTAAGCATAATCTATTGAGTGTTAGTCAAATATGTGATCAAGGATATACATTAAAGTTTCATAAAAAAGGTTGTGAGATTAGAAGAAAATATTCAAATGAGTTGATTGCAGATGCTCAAAGGATAGGGAACAATGTGTATGTATTGTCAGATATCTTCTCAAAGGCACGATCAAAGGATACATTCAAAGATCGGTGAGAGGAGTTGGGAGTAATTTCTATTACTTCCTACCATTGATGTTCAGCATCAAGTGAGAGGGAGATAAGTGTTAGCTCTAGGCAGGTCCTTTACCATTGATGTCAAAGGGGGAGAATAACAGGTATAGGTACAGGTGCAAAAAATAGGTACAGGTGTAGAAAATAAGTACAAGGAATAGGTATAGGTTGCTATAATAAGGGGGAGTTACTGTATGTTTTCAGATGATAGTATGTGTAGGTGACAAGATGTGGTTGTTTCAAGATTGAGGTTGCCATCAATGACAAAGGGGGAGATTGTTGAAAATATTGTCATTGATGTCAAAAGTTTAGCATTATTGGTGATAAAGGCCCCATTGCATTTAAATGTTGTTTGTAATAGATATATCTTGGCTAATGTGAGTTGATATTTATTTAATATTATCAAATATATTTTTTGTTGCATATGATACAAAAGAAGTGCCCATGGAAAAGTTGAAGAGCCATGGGGTAAAGACAAAAGAAGGATGGGATGCATTTTCCCATGAAGAGTCATCTTGGGGAATACCAAGAGTCACCAAGTGAAGACAAAAGAGTAAGGGTGCAATTTCTCATGAAGGGACACTTTGAGGAATATGAAAAGTCACCAGATAAGGACAAAAGTGGGAAGGACATTTTTGGTCATGAAGGGTCACCACATGACTTTTCAAAGGCTTGAATATGAAGGGTCATCCAAGATTGGCACCATTTTCCATGAAGATTGAAGGGTCACAAAGGGGGAGGGCCAAAGGTAATTTGGAAAGCTATAAATAAAAGATTGAGAAGCCATTTGTAAATATGAGAGATAGAGGTTGATTTGATATTGATATATCTAGCTTAGAAGAGCAATTGTGAAAGATGAATATGATTTTTTTTGTTATATCTAGCTTAGAAGAGCAAAGGTGAGAGAGAGGAAAGAGATGTTGTATTGATCTATCATTTGTTGAGATAACAACATTGAGAGATAGGTGTGTGGTATACACAAAAGGGTTGGTGCTCTTGTGGGTTGGTGCTCATAAATTATTGCTAGGTTGATGCTCGGCAAAGGGGTGTGGTGCTCTTGTGGGTTGGTGCTCACAAATAGTAGCTGGGGTGGTGCTCAGCAAAGGGGTATTGTGCTCCTGCAAGCTTGGCTTGTGAATATTGTTTGGGTTTGTGCTCGTTCATATACTTGAGATTATTCTCTGTGGTTTTTCCCACATTGGGTTTCCACATTATATCTGGTGTCTCTCTCTATCTTGTGTGGTGTTTATTGTTTGAGTTTTATTGCATATCTTGAATGTTTGATTAAGTGAAATTTGGTTAAAGAAAAGTTTTATAAGATATATGATATACTGATTCACCCTTTTGTGACATATATTGATTCTATGATGAAGAGACCATAATATGTTGAGTGTTATTCAAATATGTGATCAATGATATATATTAAATTTTCATAAAGAAGGTTTTGAGATTAAAAGAAAAGATTCAAATGAGTTGATTGTAGATGCTCAAAGGACAGGGAATAATGTGTATGTATTGTCAGATATCTTCTCAAAGGCATGATCAAAGGATACATTCAAAGATCAGTGAGAGGAGTTGGGAGTAATTTCTATTACTTCATGCCATTGATGTTCAACATCAAGTGAGGGGGAGCTAAGTGTTAGCTCTAGGTAGGCCTTTTGCCATTGATGTCAAAGGGGGAGAATAACATGTACAAGTACAAGTGCAAAAAATAGGTACAGGGAACATGTAAAGGTTGATACAATAAGGGGGAGTTATTGTATGTCTTTAGATGATGGTATGTGTAGGTGACAGGATGTGGAAATTTCAGGATTGAGGTTGCCATCAATGGCAAAGGGGGAGATTGTTGGAAATATTGTCATTGATGTCAAAGGTTTAACATTATTGGTGATAAAGACCCCATTGCATTGGTAGAGATCTCAAAACCTTTTGCACCACATTGACTCATCCAATGTTTCTCCAAGACCTTGAATCTGATTTATGATTTGATCAACTCACAAAAGATAACTTGATATATCTTCTTCTTCCATCTTCAAACTTTCAAACTACCTTCTAAAAGTTTGTAACTTAGCTTGCTAAACCTTTCCATCACCTTTGTAAATATTCTCAAGTTTTACCCAAGTTTCATGAGCAAATTTACATTGCATAACTTTAACAAATTCATATTCACATAAACCACATAAAATAGCATTTAAAGCTTTAGCATTACATTCACTTGCCTTCTTTTTTGCTAGAGTAATTGCAATTGTCTGTGGCTCTTCATATTCCTCCACCACTACTTTCCATATGTCGAATCCAAGGGCCATCAAATAAACCTTCATTCTCATGCTCCAAAAAGCATAATTCATCCCATCAAACAAAGGTGCCTTATTCATATAAAATCCTTCCTGTGACCCAGCCATTGAGCTTTCCTGATCTACCTTCAAGCTGTAAAACTTTTCAAAAAGGAAACCGCTCTGATACCAATTGTTAAGTATGGGATATACTGAGAGGAGGGGTGAATCAGTATATCATATATCTTATAAAACATTCATTTAACCAAAATTCACTTAATCAAAAATTCAAGATATGCAATAAAAATCAAACAATAAACACCACACAAGATAGAGAGACACACCAGATATAACGTGGAAACTTAATGTGGGAAAAACCATAGAGAATAATCTCAAGTATATGATTGAGCACAAACCCAAACAATACTCACAAGCCAAGCTTGTAGGAGCACCATACCCCTCTGCCAAGCACCACCCTAGCTACTATTCATGAGCACCACACCCCTTTGCTGAGAACCAACCTAGCTACTATTTGTGAGCACCAACCCACAGGAGAACCAACCCCTTTGTGTATACCACACACTTATCTCTCAACGTTGCTATCTCAACAAATAATAGATCAATATAACATCTCTTTCTTCTCTCTCACCTTTTCTCTTCTAAGCTAGATATAACAAATACAAATCATATTCATCTTTCACAATTGCTCTTCTAAGCTAGATATTACAATATCAAATCAACCTCTATCTCTCATATTTACAAATGGCTTCTCAAGCTTTTATTTATAGCTTTCTAAATGACCTTTGGCCTTCCCCCTTTGTGACCCTTTAATCCTCATGGAAAATGGCACAAATATTGGATGACCCTTCATATTCAAGCCTTTGAAAAGTCATGTGGTGACCCTTCATGACCAAAAATGTCCTTCCCACTTTTGTCCTTATCTTTGGTGACTTTTCATATTCCTCAAAGTGTCCCTTCATGAGAATTTGTGCACTTACTCTTTTGTCTTCACTTGGTGACTCTTGGTATTCCTCAAGATGACTCTTCATGGGAAAATGCATCTCATCCTTCTTTTGTCTTTACCCCGTGGCTCTTCGACTTCTCCATGGGCCCTTCTTTTGTCTCATATGCAACCAAAAATATATTCGTTAATATTAACTCACATTAGACAAGATATATCTATTACAAACAACATTTAAATGTAATGAGGCCTTTATCACCAATAATGCTAAACCTTTGACATCAATGACAATATTTCCAACAATCTCACCCTTTGTCATTGATGGCAACCTCAATCCTGAAACTGCCACATCTTATCACCTACACATACTATCATCTAAAAACATACAGTAACTCCCCCTTACTGTAGCAACCTGTACCTATACTTATTTTCAAGCTAAAGATGGATGAGCTTCATGGTATTCTCACGGCATATGAGATGCAAACATAACAAGATAAACCCTCAAAGAGAGAATCAGATTTCAAGACATCAAAGAAGGAGAAAGCTAAGATTCAAGAATCAAGTGATAGTTTCAGTGATGATGAAGATGACAATGGAGCACTTTTTATTTGCAAGCCGAAAAGAGGAACAGGTAAATATCAAAGAAAATTACCTTTTAAATGTTTTAATTGTGGAAAGATTGGACATGTTTTTAGCTAGATGCCTAGATGAGGTTAATGATGATGAAGAAGAAAATCCTACATACAAGAAGAATTTCAAAGCAAATCTAAGAAGGGATTCGAGGAAAAAATATTTTATTCTAAGGATCCTAGCTCAAGGGAAGATAGTGGAGTTAGCGATTCAGAAGAATGAAGAAGATCTCATAGCACAGTTGGAAATAGCAAGAAAAGAATGTCAAAGGTATGTTATTGAAATTTCCTCTTTAAAAGAAGATATTAAGAAAGCAGTCAGTGATAAAGTAGTAAATGATTCAAAATTTGAAGATAACACTAACATGCTAAATAAGATACTGGAAAGTCAAAAAGCATATTCAAATAAGACAGGGATCAGTTTTGAAAAGAAAAAGAGCTATGCTAAAGCTCTTACACAAGAGGAAACAAAAAGGGGAGAAGTGAATAATACAGAGGACAGTCCAAATAGAGAAGGCTGGAGAGAATAAAGCTACAAAAGACAATCAGGTCAGAGATATATAGATAGGTCTTATTTTTATGGTTATTGTTTTTATTGTAATAGATATGGTCACAAGAATTTAGAATGTATAAAAAGAGCTAACAATTTTAGAAATAAGGAGAAGGATAGTCAAGTAGAGTCAAGTAGAAGCCACAACTCTTTTGCTCCTCTATCAAGCTTTAATGAAGAGACCATAATATGCTACAAGTGAAACAACTTTGGACATATAGCTTGATATTATAGAAGCGTGTTCAATTCAGTCAAAAAGGATCAGAGTTTCAAAGTATCATTCATCAAGAAGAAGGTTCAGACATGTTCATGGCAGAAGAAACAACATAAAAATTCTATGATGGTTTAGACAACCCTGCATGTAAGAGGTAAAGATCAGCCATGGTTAATTGATAGCATGTAAAAGATAAATATCACCCCTTTATGACTCATATTAGCCAGGATATATTTATTAAAAATAATATTAAATGCAATGGGGCATTTATCACCAATAATGCTAAACCTTTGACATCAATGACAATATTTCCAACAATCTCTCTCTTTGTCATTGATGGCAACCTCAATCCTAAAACTGCCACATCCTATCACCTGCACATACTATCATCTGAAAACATACAGTAACTCCCCCTTACTATAGCAACTTGTACCTATTCCTTGTATCTATTATTCTCCTCCTTTGAAATCAATGTCAAAGGGCCTACCTGGAGCTAACACTTAGCTCCCCCTCACTTGATGTTAAACATCAATGGTAGGAAGTAATAGAAATTACTCCCAACTCCTCTCACTGATCTTTGAATGTATCCTTTGATCGTGCCTTTGAGAAGATATTTGACAATACATACACATTGTTCCCTATCCTTTGAGCATCTGCAATCAACTCATTTGAATCTTTTCTTCTAATCTCACAACCTTATTTATGAAACTTTAATGTATATCCTTGATCACATATTTGACTAACACTCAATAGATTATGATTAAGACCTTTTACATATAAAACATTCTTAGTTTTAGTTCTACCATAATCCAAACTCAAAGTACCTTTTTGTTAGGTTATGGAGCTAAAAGCTTCACTGATGTAAACAAGGAAGGAGGTTGCTAAGTGTCACAGTCACCGGCGTCGGTTAGGCCGACCAACATCGGCCAGTGGTAGATAGGAATGCAACTAACGTCGACAGGAGTCAGCCGATGTCGATCACCTCTAGGTAGATAGGGACTGATGTCGATCACCTGTGCAGTTCCAAAACTATCAGTTGTATGAACAGTTTGTTAACGAACCGAGTGTTTGCATGTTAAGAGCCAATTTTAGACTTGAAGCTGTGGATCTAATTATTGTAATTAGGTGTCTAATTATTGTTTGCATGAGATCTATATAATAAACACATGCGATGTATTGTAAAAGTGTGCTAGAGAGTAAGAGAGAAAAATATTAGCTCCTTTTGTGTGTGAAGAGAGCATGGTGTGTTCCTCCTAGTACCATAGTACCAAGTGTGGGTGCTAGTTTGGAGAATCAGAAGGGTTCTTCATGTATGTATGATATTGGTTAGCAGGTGTGCATGGATACGTTAGGAGATCTACATGGT